>OMLP01024205.1:9002-25452 GCA_900302685.1 Spondyliosoma cantharus | reverse complement strand
CATGCCAGACTTGAGGTCCCTGTTAAATCATGAAGTGTCCCTCTATTAGTTTGGTCAAACGGCTGGATGCGCCTTCAGCCAGTGATATTACAGAGCAGGTGGAGCGGTTCTGGACCATTAGCTGCAGGGTCAGAGCAAGGGGACGCAAGCTGCATCCCTCTACAGCTCCAGCCACATTACAAAGCACTGCGTCTGCTTTAATAGCTGTTAGGGTAATGACACTGTGCAGCACTCAGGGTGAAGCATTCACGACATTACTGTTGTAATTGGATGAGTGTTATTTTCAAATCGCTGGGGAGCAGTTTCTTAATCTTGGCCATTTTTAAAAAAAAATTTCCACCTGTTTTGAAATTGAGAACATTTGATGACCGGGCTGAGAGGAAAACTGACCCCCAAAACATCTTGAATCATCATCATCATCATCATCATCATCATCATCCTTCATGCATGTCTTGACTGAACATTATGCAGTATGACCACAACAGAATATTAAACAATAATGCATACAACGTCAGGACAACTGTGTTCAAGCTGCTGTTTTGGATGCTACTGGTGCCATTTGAAATGTTTTAGACTGCTCTTAGCTCGTCTTTAATCATTTCTGGGATGGCGTCTTGTATTGGATTGTTTGTGTTGATTCTATTCATGAACTGAGCGAGAGGGATTGTTATCTGATGTTTGTTGCCAAGCCTGAAACTTTTTTTTTTTTTCCGAAACCCGCTTGAATTAAAGATTTTTCATCTCAGTGAGGCTTTTGATGAGGCTGGTGAAACTATGTTTTATCTTAAAGAAAATGTGAAAAAAACATGAGAAAACATTAAAAAACGGAACTCACGAAATTTAACCTGACAAGACTTGATAACAAAAAAGTCAAACCCATCATTCAAAAACGTGAAGTCTTTCGCAGAGGTTTATCTTTGGGTGTGCAGTTTGAGTTTGTTAATTAAACAACAGCATCTTTGCTGCTCAGGTTAATTATTCCTGTCAATGTGAAACATATCACTGAATTACTCACTTCAACAATGTTTGGCAGGAAAACAGATACTGGTGTCATGGTTTGGGGTTTTATTTAATTTCTCGCTTACTTTGTAGGTGTCACCCTCATCTGTCATGTGCTTAACTTTTTTTGTCATTTGGGCCAGTTGTTTAATAGCAACAGACGAGAAAATGAAGTTATTATTTTGAGTAACTTGGCGTTTCCTTTATTTGTTTTTTAACTCCATAACTCCTGAGCTTTGTAAGCACCACTTCTTCGACAATACTGCACAGAGGCAGAGTTTTTCTGCCACTTCTTTGACCACTACTCAACACAAGCGTGTCATTAAAGACCTTTAAGCGGTTAGCCTTGTTGTCATGGAAATGAAAATCCTCGCCGCGCTGGGCTGATGTGCCGAGTCAAACCGAGTCATGTGTATAAAAAAAGGGCCCATTACTTTTCACAGTCCAGACCAACTCTGCTGAGACGAATGCAGTAAGATACCATAACGTTGCATAAACAGGGACTTTTAAGAAGAATACTGCTTTAAATTTGCATCCGTACCCACAATACAATAATAAATATAGAGAATAAGCACGTGAACAGGACATAAAAAAAGAGTTATACACTGATCATTTTATTTGCGTTGAATTCCCAATGTAGTGTGATAAAAACATTTGGATGTGGTTAATACAGCCTGGCTGTTGAGAACAACAGACGTAAAAACTTTACTGTAATGGTCAAAGGTTGAATCAATACTCCACAGAATCAATCAGCAGAAGAGAATAGCATGGATGGTAATCATCCGAGTGAGAAAGCTGCATTGTCTTACTTTGACTCACTGCTGACAATAAAAGAAACATACAACAATCATTTGGCAGGAACGATTAAAGAGTGATTTGTTTGCTTGACAGCATTATGTTCCAAGTGCTGCCAAAGCATTGAGGGAACAGTAAAAAATAGTTCTCCTTGCTGAAATGGCAATGTGCCTTCGTAGTGCTGCATGGCAGGAGATGCAAGTGTAGTTTAGAACAGAGGCAGTGAAGAATGCTAATATTTGAATGAAAAAAAAGAGCCTCCTACATCAAAACACGATGAGTAATGAAAGCAAGTGGAACAGAAATGAACCTGAAAGTTAGACAGGACTTCAGCTCTCCATCAATGAGACAGACTATTATTTTTAGGGGGAATAGAACTTTATGATGGTGTGTAGTTCTGCCTGCCTGCCTGTGTGTGTGTGTGTGTGTGTGTCTGGATCAATATCTCATACATTTAAATATAAATATATGACTATAAAGTGACTGGACAGACAGTGACGGATGACTCTCCTGCACACTCACACGCGCTCTTAAAGCGTGAGTATGAATATGGATGATGTCTGTATGGCTGCAGAGTCAGATCAGCCTCTGTGGTGGTTTTTACTTATTGATCGCTGCTCTGTAGATGGAGATCAAAGGTCTTTGAACACAACTGTTGACTTGATGCATTGAGAAAGGAGGAGACAGGTGAGAAAATGAAGAAATGGGAGGGAAAAAACAGCGCAGAAGGTGCGACAAGAGGGTAGACGACGAGAGATGGGTGTGAGTAGAGATAACAAGAGAGAAAGTGTGAGGAGCGAGGGAGGAAGATGAGATGAGACAAGGACGGCGGAAAGGAGAGACAACAAAATGAGAGGAGAGAAGAGAAGGAGGAGAATAGCGGTAGCAAAGAGGAAAAAGGAAAGGACCGCAGCATGACAGCAGACAAAAAGAAGAGCAAACCGAAATGAAAGGAGGTGCAGAGAGAAGATAAAAGAGAGGGGGAGAGGCGTAAAGAGCAGTGAAGGTTAGACGACATGAAAGAGGAGGTGAGAACAGGAGGAGACGGGAAGAGAGGGGAACAGGTTCAAGGAGAGCAATCAAATGAGGTGATAAATAGGAAGGGAAGAAAATGATGTGTAAAGAGAGGAGAGGAGAAAAAAGGGGAGAAGAGGAGGAGGAAGCAGAAGAGAGGAAAGTCAGGGAAGAGAATAGGAGACAAGGTGAGTAAGAGGACGTGACGGGAAATGGCATAAGGGCTTGTTGTCGGGGAGGAGAGGAGTCAAATAAGGTGAACAAGTGAGGTGAACAAAAGAGGCGAAAGCGTTAGGAGAGGAAGTATGTATGTAAAGAAAAGGTTGGAAGAGAGAAATGATGAGAAAAATTACATGACAACAGGCAGTAGGAGACACAATTAGAGGAGAAGAAGAAAGGGATGAGATGAATAGGAGGCATAAAGACAGAAAGGGGATGTAAGCTGAGAAAAGGGAGGAAGAACTGACGAGTGGTAAAAATTGACCTGAGGAGGAGAGGAGGTGAGAAAAGAGGCGATGAGGAGGAGGAGCGACAAACAGAGGAGTGCGGAGCGGATGAGCAGGGTGAAGGAGAGAGTGCAGCACTTATTTCTTAATGAGAGGCAATCAGACCGTCAGCTATTTTCTCCCATGGCACTATTTCACCTCGACCGGTGGAGTCGTCATCTCACACGCAAGCGCACACACACACACACACACACACACACACAGACTTTTTGTAGTGAAGTGCTTCATATTTTTTAAAATGGTTTTGCTGAAGTTATTGACACTCATGATCTCATTCACACATGAGTATAACACTTAAGCGCACAGTTACACACACGCACACACACAGGAAGCTACACATTGTTAAGAGGCATCGGAGTGGGGTGGAAGTCTACCTGTTTGATCCTCTGCAGCAGGGGGGGCAGCCAGTCCTTGTTGACCTCACAGTGGCTGTCCAGGAAGGTGAGGACCCCGGCCCTCGCAGCATCGGCCCCCCGCACTCTGGACCTGATCAGACCTGATGCACCAGCAGAAATACAAGTGTGTTGTTTGAGAGTGTCAACTCATAAAACATTTATCCCCTAATAATGATCTGCTTCTCAGTTTGGCAAAAAGCTACACATATTTGAACTTATAGTCCAACAAGTTTCAGTCCCCGAGGCTCCTGAACAACTATTGTCCTTGAAGCAATAACACTTCTTATAACACACTGTAAGCTTATCTAACCATAACTCAATACAAATGTGTTATGAAAGCGACATACCATCTAAAGCGTCTATTTTTGACAGAAAGTTGGACCATCTCCACCTGTATTCCTCAAAACATCTTGTAATGTAATACACAATATTATCATAGGTGTATTATCAAGACGATATCAATATTTCGGTCAATATCAATATCATGTTTATCGTCAATATCACCCCTTATTGTGATTTCAAAACTATTGCTTCAGTTTACATGTAGCAGATTTGAATCCCACTTCTGACAAGTAGTCTTGTTAACTTTCATCTCTAATACCCAGCATGCCTACATACATACTCGCACATTAAACCGTGCAGTATACATACAGTTCCTGCACTTGGACACAGTTGATATATCGAACATGCGGCCTCATTCAGCCGTCGGGGCTGCTCTCAACTAAACTGAAATCCTCACACACATACACACACACACACACACACTTCTCCATCTCCATCCTCCTACCACACACAGACAGCCAAGGAGAGAATGCTTTCAGGCACTGGATGGGAATAGAACCCTTAACCTTGGCATTGTTAGTGCCTTGCTCTACCTATTGACATCCCTTATCTTTCTCTCTCTCTCTCTCTCTCTCTTACTCTCGCTCGCTCCGTCTCTCAGTCAGTCAGCAGAGAGGAAAATCGATGCAGGGCTCTTAGAGGCCCTGTCGGACATGGACACAACCTTTTAACAGGCCCATCACACTCTGCATGTGTTTCTGTGTGTGTGTGTGTTTAAATGGGCCTGTTAGGGAGGTCTCCCTGATGGGGGCCAGTGTTCTCTTCTATTTGGACTAAATGGTCTAATCAATACTCCCTGACATAGAGACGTGTGTGTGCCTGTTTGTGTGCCTGTGTGTGTGCGTGCATGTGGGTGTGCTTGTTTGAATAAGTGTGTACACATGTGCGGAGTGCGGCTGTGTGTTACGGTGAGTGTGCGTGGGTCCATTGTGGGTGTGTGTGTCGGTGACATTGTACAAGGGGCCGTGAAGTTTCACGCTGCTCTGTTAGGCCGAAGCTCAGCCAATTAAAAATCCCATTTCATCCTCAATAAGGCTTTATTTTCTGGATGGATGGACACACACACGCACACACACACACAAACTGGACCCACACAGAAGCTGGCACACTCACACAAGTGAATGCCCATTTACTCACACATACACGCATGCATGCAGCGGCAGATGTTTTGCGAGTGTTAATATTCATTGATAACTCTTTACTGTGTCTACCTATCACAGTGTGTGCATGTGTGTGTGTGTGTGTGTGCCACCGTTCCACTGTACTTGTGTTTGTGAGCTTGTCCCTTAAAGGGTAACTCCACCAATTTTACTCATTAAAGTGTGTTTACAGGTCTTGGGGAGTACTGCTGCCTATGTGAAAAAGACAGTTCTGTATGAAGTCCTTTGTGGCACCAGAGGAAGCTGCATGTCATCTGATTAATTGCCGTAGTGATGTCACTCAGTGGCTAAGTTGCATTGTGGGTAATGTGGGTGGCAACAACACAGAAACGATTCCTATTGACTCCAACAACTCGCCTCGCAAGAGTTCTGAGAAAGACTTGTCCTTGAGCGGGACTTATGACTGTGGTTACTAAAGTAATTTGATTATTTAACAAAAAGATCTTTCTCTGGAGGAACGGTTTCCATAATGTTGTCAGACACTTAGAATAACAACCTCACCCTGTCAGTGGCACAAACAATTTAAGAGCATGTAACTTTGATGGTCAGAGCTGCTTAGGGTCCCTAAGGATTATGCTGCAGCTATTGCAGCCGCCTACTAAAGCCATCTCCTGGAGTGATTTCAGAATCTTTGGTATTAATCATTACACACCAAAACATATAAACATAAGGCCCAGATGAAAAAAATATATGGGAATTTCCCTTTAATGAATGTGCATAGACACATTGCAAAACGAGAGGGTCTGCTGGGAAACAAGAGAAAAAAACTTTGAGTGAAATCAGTAGCCCCATTCACACGGCACCCCTATTCCACCTCGTCGTCTGTGTGAAAGTTTCGGTTTTATTCCACCTCTGATCCACTAGTGGAGGTAGTATCAGAAAACTGTATCCCTCTCCGGTAGTGAGAGCAAGACAGGGACTGGTATTTACTGATGGTGATTACGCAATATCATTTTGGGCAAAAAACTTCTCTTTGTCACTCTCTACGATGCATGGTAGGTCGGGATCTCAATCACAACACTTTATAACAGCATCCATATGATTATAAACAATCGGCGGATACATCGGACACACAGATAACGACGTATGATGTCGTGACCGTCATGCCTTTTTTTGCAACGCTGGTATGCGGTATGAAATGAAACATTGGTGCGGCTTCGGTTGCTTGGTTCAAAGTGAACAAAAAAAGGCAAGCGTAAAGGTGAATTTTCCTTGTGGCACTATTGTGGAATCTCTGTCTGAAAATGGTAGGATCTAAGCTGTCATACAAACACATATAGGCTCATCTGACACAAACAAACAAACAAAGTGGGTTTTTCAGATGGTACTTATACATCTGATGTGGCAAATACACACCTTCATATATGTATAAGCAAAGCAGGAATTCACTACCTGCAGATTGGGTTTAAGTTGATGTTATGGTAAGAGGCTAGGGACTGCATTATTATGTCTAGGAGGGTCCTCACAAGTATGTCAGTCTTTCTGTGTCCCTGTGTGTCATTGGAGACTTACAGTATCAGCCTGGTGTGTTTTTATGGGCATTAAAAGACAATCAAGTCAGAAGGCCTGAAGCTATAAACTATTAACTAGCCAAACTGATGAACCCTGCCTTTGTGTGTGCGTGTGTGTGTGTGTGTGTGTGTGTGTGTGTGTGTGCATGTGTGTGTATGTGCGTCTGTGCGTGCGTGCGTGTGTGTGCGCGTGTGTCTGCGTGATCAGCATGACTGTGCTATAATGAAATTTTTCAGTGACAGCATGTGGGACAAGCGTCCCTGTTGTTAAAGAGACAGCGGCAGACAAAGAGGTAAGTGGGAAAGGGAACAAATAAAGGAAAACAAAAGAAAAAAATTGAAATATGAGGCAGAAAAAAAAGTGACAGACTACTAGAGAGGGGAGATACAAAAGCAAGAGAGATATTAGTGAAGCAAAACTCCAAATTTGGGGCACTTTTATGCAGCAATCCCAGTTCAAATGGCAGCGCTCTCATCGAGCCAAACAACAAGCAGGTTAGAAGTGGTTTCTCAGTGATTTCCACTTTAGTTTGCCACAGCGAGAATGATGCTGTTTGAACTCCGGTGTCACCAAATAACAGCAATGAGTCAACTGAAAATGTCTGTCCGTGCTGAGGTTGGTTCAGAGCGAGCACACAATCCAACCATCCAGAGAAGATGATTCTCAGATGGAAGGGTTTTTATGAAGGTTTAAGTGTGGGTGTGTTCTCACTCATCCGTAGACAACATTCACAATGGCATGTTCGAATGGTGACAGCCAAAGTTATTAGCTGAGATGACTTTAAACATCCTTGTATAGAAAAGACTGTTGGTTTGGAATGTTTGAGGGAGTTGCACTAACAGGCTACTATAATCACAGTGCTGTCAGAGTTTGTAACGGTGCGATGAATGTTGGGTTTTCATGCTCTTTTTTTTTTTCATTATATCATCAAACATGATGGGGAACAAAACTAGAGCAGTCAGAGGTTGAGACGACAACCATTTGCTGCTTCAGGCTGAGGACTGATGGAGATTTTACAGCCGTCTTTGAGGGAACAGAAACCATTTGTTTTTTTTCAAGCCAAACACTATATATTCCTAATCTTACCCAAGAGATGTTTATGCCTAAACCTAACCAGCCCTTAAGCACAGTGTTTGGAAACAATGCGCTGAAAATAGAATTGTAAAGAAGTGCTAGTCTGACGTGTAAAGTTTCAACACAACCCTGTTCTTCAGAAATGTGCAATGCCAACATTTATTCTTGTGATTGTTTGCCAGGGAAGTGGATAGCAATAACTGTCTGGGACTTGATAAATGACTACAAAAGATCAATTTTTAAACCTGCCTGACCAGTTTGAAGGCAGCAGGATGGCGTATTGTCTGTGCTTTCAGACGCATACTTTGTTGTGCACTTTTTTGAAAGGACTGCAGAGACCAAAAAATCCTCTCTGTCTGCCTGTCTGAGGTTACATAAAATACTTTCATGAATGTCCCACAGCTCTGGCAGTCTTTGAAATCAGCTTTCGTGTCCCACAGGTGGAACGCCGGGTGGTATAATTAATGAACTAACACCTAAAATCACCCGCACGTCTGTTTTGGATAAGAATGGAACTTCCTGAGAGTCCGGAGCATCAAATAAAAGTTCAGTTCCACACATGGAAGAAGCCTTTTCTGGCCCCTAGTGGTGCAATTTGTCCCTAACGTACTCATGACCCCATCACATTGTCAAGCTGTCATGTTAATTTGTGTATTGCATTCATTTGTATTCTATATTTAAGAGCATGGAGGCAGCTCCAATTGGATTATATAGAAACATGATAAGCATAGCCATGACGCGTGACTCTATTAACATCCATATTTAGTGTGACTGAGGAATTAGCTCTCAACTGGTTGTCATTTCGGATTCTGACAAGATATTTATGAATTTTGATGCTTTTATGCTGATTTTCTGGCATGTTACAAAGGAAGACGTCAAATTTCAGGTCGTGGTCTTGCTTTTGAATTTGTGGTATATTTGGTTTGAGTTCGTGGCAGACACTTTCTCTACACTAACATTTATTTCATGACAGTCGGCGTCTCTCTCTCTCTCTCTGCCTCTCTGGGCTCTATTTCAGTAGCAGCTCCTGTCACTTCAATTCACTTCAGGTCATTTCAGCTCCGCGGCTCCATATGTAGCCAAAGATGAATGAATCAATTTCACTTCACTCACAGCCTGTCTTGTCTGTCCGTCCGTCCGTCCGTCTGTCTGTGGGTGTGCGTTTGTGTGTGGAAATGTTTAGGCTAGAGGTGTGCACAAGCAATTTATTCTAAACACACACACACGAATACACACGTGCAAACAATTAGTGTATTGCTGACAAACGTATGGCCAACACACAAAAGCGGTATTGATTCATTAAACATGCAAATATGCAAACGCACACAAATCTACACACTCAAAGACAAGTGAACACACACATATACAAACAACTGTTGACGTACCTTCTCTTTTGACGTTGCGAATACATTTAACTTTAGGCAGTTTGATGAGAAGCTGACAGTCACTCTCTGAAAAAAAAAGAGAAAGAAACACAATCATTCAAGTGAATAGAATAAAAATCTAACTGAATTGAATAGAATATTGTGCACCCTGTAATACATCTGGATAATTTCTTGACTCTGGAGGGAAATTAGCAGCTTGTTGCAAAGTGCTACAGCAGCAGGACAGCAATTCAAAGCTTTCAGTTTGACATCCAAGACATTTGTTTAGTTGCTGTTCAGCCGACTGTGCACTCCCCGCTGAATTCCGGAGTTGTATTAATACATTATCTTAAATATAACTGTCTGCTGTGATGCATGCTTGAAAAATACTCTGGTGGAAAAAGTGTCAAAATGAAAAGAAGAAAAAGGAAAGAGGCGAGAGAAACAGAACCGCCGAGATATGAGTCGTTAAAAGAGGTGGAATCAATAATTAATAGATGATGTTTTGGAGCAACAATGGCTTCTGAAAAGATTTCTTGCTCTGTTACTAATTCAACATTAGATTCAATAATAGGTCCATGATTTCTGTACAATCCTTAATTGTAATTGCTAAATAGTATAGGATGAAATCAAAGTAAACCACAATACGTTGTCCATGATAATGAAGATATAGTGATACAGCAAGACAATCATCTACAACACATCGGGATAAGTAACTGAATAATACAAAATATCCCTCAATAGAAAAAAATCAGAATAATGTATTTATTCAGTGCATTGTGGTGTCAATTTCACAGAATCTGACAATTGCAATGAAATGTCCTTGATTTAATTAACTCAATTCTTATTGAAGCCACAGGGAGATAAACAGTGATCACACAAGTTCTTTACGATTTTTATTGCTCCTACTGCTCCTCTTTTTAATCTTAAAAAAAAAAACCTTCAGTCACAATGTGTCAAAGTTTACTGGCCCCTGAATGACTGAAAACCTCCATCAGAGCCCTTTGAACCAGAAGAGACGCCCAGTCTCTCTCTTCTCAACTGAACTTTCCTTCAAGCTGGAAATCTGTGAACTCTTTATGAGAAAAGGCCGGAAAATACTCTGACCCAGACAGAGAAGTTTTGGCCCATATATACCTTCTACCAAAACTAAAAAGTTCAGTCAGCATTCTGAACACAGAGGTCTCAAATATTTATTTTATTTTCCTTTTAATTATGCATTTGTTGGACCAAATCTAAGCACGTATGACAAAGACCGCACAACAGATATAGAAAATGTAATAAACATGAACAAATACTTGAAACTTTATGACTATACTATAAACTATACCAACTATATCCTGTAAAAAATAATATTTAGTTTAATAAAACTATATATCCCTCATGGCAACCACACTGATTCTAGTGATCAACAGTGTTTTTGGTTGAGATAGAAACACTCTACTGATGTGCAGCAGGATGTCAGTGGGGGAAAAAAAAAAACGATTTATGCAAGGTCAAATATCCCAAAATAAATCACTGCAAGAAATTAGGATTGTAGCCAAAGGCAAGATATAAACGTTCTTAAATGGCACACTGCTGTGTGGGAGGAAATTAAATGATTTCTGGTGGTTTATACATCAGCTTTCACATTTAGTTGTTGGTTGCCATGTTTCAAGTGCGCTCACAGCATCATTTACACTGTTCGTTGCTCATTTTCATATGTTGTAGCTTTACCATTTACTTGCATACATCTTTTTCCACCGCTGCTTGACGCTCTCTCTCCTCATCTGTCCTGATCATTACTTCATGAATTTTTTATTCTTTCATTTCTAAATCTGGCACTATTTAACCATCATCACCAGCATTTTCACTTCTATTCATGTCCATGTGGCACCATCTGTCCTGATTGGGTGTCAGTTTGCTTCAGCAGGTGTCTTTGATAATTGGGTGCTTAAAAGACTGTGGAGAATCAAGTAGTACTGAACCGCCAGTCTCAGAGTTGATGACCTGCAAAGTTGTTTTTTCCTGACTGGAATAATTGGTGTATACATTTTCCCCTCTCGGCTGTAAAGGAAGCTTTTAAGTTTCCCTTTGTTTCTAGTTTATGTCGTGTCATGCGCAACGTCCTCATTAGGGGTGCAAATCTTCGGCAGTCTCACGATTCCATTCTTTTTGATTTGATTCAATCTGATTTGATTCTGAATGTACAATCTGATTCCAATTTTTTCAAAATTGATTATTGACTGAATCAGTAGTAAAGGGGGCACTATGTTCATAGTTTTTCTCCAGTTTATCACATGCTAAAGCGTTAATTGGTGTACTTAATCTGCTGAAATACAATATGAAACAACTGGAAATTAAGATTAACGATCTGCTACCTTTTTATTTTAAAAAGCTATCAGCAATAATTAATGAATTCACACATTTTTGAGGCCCCTAAATCCATCCTCAGAATTCCTGTGACAGGCATTAAAAAATACCTTTCATAATTTACAGAAATATCTGCTACATCATTAAGATGTATCAATATTAAATGACGGTTGCATGACGGTTGCATAACCAGTTTAAAGTTCCTTGTAGTTAATTTAAAATTAGTCAAAGTTGACTTTTGGTTTCACATGGGGAACAACAAGCGGCCTCCTAGGTAAAAGAACGGGTGAGTTTGAACAATCCTTTGTCATCTGACTTCCTCCTTTGCTCCCATCATAATTACAATGTCCACGAGAGGTGGCAGCCTAATTTACACGGATCATAATAGGTTGCTTGCACTGACAACCAAAATGGCCTTTTGTTCTGGTATGTATGGATTGCTGCGTGGTTTACCAACTACAAAAATCAACGAGGAGGAACCAGAGGCTAAAGAATCTGTCAAATTTGTCAAGGGAGCTGGCAACAAGACATTTAGTATTTCCTAATATGCTGACCTACTTTCTGATATGACAAGTTCTGATGTGGCAAACTTAAACGCTGATGTTTTTGTTGCTTTCTCTGTTTTTCCCTTGACAATTATTTCAACTGTGACACAATGTTACACAGAGGAGGAAGGATAAATTCCCTTCACCGGAGTGACCTCGAACACAGATGAATAAACTTTGTGTCAGTGAGCTCTGGTAAAGTTCCTGGAACAAATCAAATCTTGTTATCAGACATTAGTTTCCACCTCTCCTGATGCTGCTGTACTTTTACTGTCACTGAGTTTTCTGTTGCGTGTTAGTGTTTTTCTTATCGCTGCTGCACTCCCTGACCATGAAAACCAAAAGTGCAGACAAATTGTTTCTGATTGTATGAGGGTCAGCTCTGCAGATATGGAGAAAAACTTATTTTCTAGCCACAGTGGAAGTAAAAATGGAAGCTGAAGCAAATCAGAACAATTTCTGTGATAGCTTCTCATGTAAAAGTGTTCAAGGCTTTTATCGGCGCATACGTGCATTAACTGACTGCTGCTGACTTTTTTAATACGATTTTATATACAAAACATGTGGAAGCCTTATAAATAATGTTACGTTTTAATAAACCAAGCCACCAAAATGAGTTATAATTAACCTCACTGTGGCTGGCTACAACATTCAAATGCTGGTTACACATTTAACTTTTGGCTGATCCAGGAGCTTGGCCTTCACAACTTTCATGCGGTCCAGAACGCGCAGAGAGTCGATAATGTCATTAGATTCCTCAAATTAAATCAAATCAAATCAAATGAACTATATTAAGCTACTATATTAAGCACCAAATCACAATCACATTGCCTCAGTGGGATTTACATTCTGTACAGTGAACAACATCCTCTGTCCTTAGACCCTCGATTCAAGTAAAGAAAAACTGTTGTTTGACTGTTAGTCCGTGTTAGAAGTGTGTGTTTAGTGAGCAGCGCTACCTGTGTATGTGGCAAGCTTTATAGCTTTGCTCAATGATTTTTAACGACTGGATCATTTCTGCTTGTGTTAGATGAGGGAGTAAGGTTAAGTGAATGTCTTCTTGTTTAGGATTTAGGTTGTTTTTTACTTGGGAAAATAGTTTTGTTAGCTATTTTGAGCTTGGTTCACCCTGAAGTCAAGCTTCACCTGTTGTTCACAGTATAAAGAAATACTTTGATAATCATTTGCACTGATTCACAATCTACATCTCTTCTACTTATGTTATGCTCCCACACTCAAACAGGAGCTATAGGTGCATGTGTTGGGGACTATTTTCTGCGACAGTTGAATCCACATTTGATGCTCTTGTGAATATTTGTAGCAACGGGGCGGCATGTACAGTGTGTGTGTTCATGGTAATGAAGGAACATGTCATCCAGTGCCATAGTGTGGCTAATTGATGTGTTTTCCAGAGTTTTTGGACAACAATGGAGCTTTTTGACGCAGAGGAAGAAGGCATGTCAGTGTACTTGTAATCGCTGGATTTGAGCGTTTCATTGGATTTGCTGACAATAACCTCATTGTAAATAATATGAATACCTTCAGTTTCACTCTTTTAACAATTTTCTCTGGTCTGTTCGGTCTCTTTCACCTGGACAATGCGTCTCTCGAGACAGAGTGGACACAGCTGCGGGCGAGACTGCATACGCAACTCTTTGACCCAGAATGGAGGTCTCTTTTCATCTCTATTGTACTCCTGAAATTTTGGGCCCAGCTGCTGTGGACACATTCATCCCTCTGACCTGCTATGTAGGTCTCATCTCTGTTATCTTTGACCTGGAAGAGACTAGGAATGTGTGTGTTTGTGTACGCGTGGTCCAGCTGCAGCTCACCGTCATCGCTGAAGTCATCCACCAGAATAATCTCACGGATCAGATGAACTGGAGTTCTGTTCAGAACGCTGGAGAGACAAAAGAAAATATTAGTCTCAGATATGCACAAACACGGGTTTACAGTAAACAAAAATGCATGTGAAATATGCAGGGAGCTGCCAAGTAAATGCCAACCTGTGCGCGCGCACACACACACACACACACACACACACACACACACATAGCTGCTCATGAATCCATTATGTACACACTGCACGGCATGAGAAACAACATATTGAAAATGTCAGCCCAAATTCCTGTTATGAAAATGTATGACGTGTCGCCTCTAAAAAAACTATTTCATTAAAGAGGGAGATTGAAACATAAAAAATTCATAACTCTTACAGAAGGAAAATAAGGAAATGTGTTTTGTTCTGGGTCGGTTTCTGCTCTCCGTTTATTTCATCATTTCTATTCCTCAATAACCTCCGTGTTCATCATACCCTCCGGATAGGGCCGTCCAGGGAAGGGAGGAGAGAAGGAAGATAGGTAAAGGTTAAGGACAGAAGAGAGGGATGGAGGAAAAGAGAGAAGAGTAATGACAGGAAGGAGCACAAAGAGAAAGATGATGAGAAGGAGAGAAAGTGGAGGGTAAGAAGCAAGAAAAGTAGGAGGAAGATTGGGTTTGAGGATGAAGGAGTAAAGATGGGAGAAAAATGAAGGAGAGGAAAGACAATAGAGAAGAAAAAGCAAAAATGGTATCAAGAAAGAAATAATACAAATTATAGTAAAGAGAGGAGAAGGAAGGGGGGAGAAAATGGGATCCGGGGAAGATATAGAGTGGAAGGAGAAAGCTCAGCAGATGGAGAGAAAATGAGGAAAGGAAAGCAGAATAAAAGGTGGGAAAAGAAAAAGAAGCGAGGAGACAAGGATGCAGGGATAGGTGTAGGCAGCACAAGAGGAAAAGGGATGATGAAGCAGAAAGAGGGTGACAGAAAAAGAGATAATGGATAGAAAGATGGAGGGGGAGAAAGAGAGAGACAGAGGAAATGGATTGTGATGGAGGGCAGAAAGAAGAAGGGAAGGGAACCCGGAAAGAAAATGAGAAGTAAACTAGAAATGGGAAAGGCTGCCGAGGATGGTTGGAAAGGATGAAAGTGGAATAGAGGATAGACGAGATAAGAGGAAAGTTGGGAGGGAAGGAGATTGAGGGAGAGATGAATCTCGAAGGCACGGAGGCGACGACATAAAACTTGAGAAAAGAAAACTGGAAAGGAAAATGGAAAAAGTTGCGTACATAATAAAGGGGAGAGAGGACTTTAAAACGAAAAAGAAGGAGGGAGGGAGATAAAGGGCACAAACATGTTTCATACTGTCAACATTTATTGGTGAATGTACCGTTGTTTTGCATATTAATTATTCTGTGTATGTAAATTTTATAAGATTGTTCACATTGTTTCTGTTTTAGTGTCTTTAAACATCTGGCCAGGGGCAACAAATGGAAATTAGCCTTTTGGATTCAGTCTTGTTCATTTACAAGTCTTTTTAGTTATCTGAAGAAAACAAGCAGAATAAATGAACAAAGTGGAGCTGGGAATTAACACTGATATCCTGATTTGATTAAAACTCCGATTTGATTCCTTTTGACTTCATACTGATTCAGTTAATATTCCAGTTACAATAGCAAGTTTGCTTGGGTATGAAAGTGATTCTGAGAGAATAATGCTATTAACTGTACGAGGAACTAAAGCCCGACCGATACTTGAGATGACATCAGTGCATCAAAACTTACTAAACCTCCTGCCAATTTGATAAATATACATTTCTCAAAGCAACTTTTTCTGCATTATAGTCTTGAACAAAGACTTTTCATATCGGAAGACGTCAGCCTAAATATAAACCATTCAATATATATAAATATAAATATATATTCAATGGTTTTGGAGATATTCGGTTTAAATCTGTCTATGGTGTATCTGAAATGATGGGTTATTGTCAGGATTAGGGAAGAATAATATGTATAATCTTGGGAAATGTATATTATTGGCTACGATCGTCTGTGAAATTACAATGTAGTTGATTAACAGACAGAATAATAGTAAGCCGAAACGCAGTCAGATACAGTAGTTTACAGCTGTTTCCAATCTGTCAATAAAGACAAAGAAGATGGAGAAGGAGACGATTAACAATTGTAGAATGCAATACATCTGCAGGAATTTGGCGAGGAGAGAAAATGTCTACAAGTTTTAACACAACAAATTGTTCATCTTTGCGCGCTGCATCTTAGCCTTTCTTATCACTCAGCTGTGAATAACATACAGGCTATGGACTTCATGAGTGTGGAACTAGAAGCCGGTACACATTAATATTGGCTGAGTAAAAGTTCATATCATGTGTTATGATTTTATTCATCTAATTATCAAAATATAAAGTAGTCAGAGAACCAGAAGGTAATGGCAGGTTTATGTATTTTTAAAAAATGAAAATAAGAAAAATTAGAAAAGAAAAGAGTCCAATTTAACATCCTTTGTGGCCATTAGAGGCCATTCGAGACTCTATGAATACATAATTACATTATTGT
>OMLP01024204.1:12356-27319 GCA_900302685.1 Spondyliosoma cantharus | reverse complement strand
CACACACACACACACGCACACACACACACACACACACACACACACACACACACACACACACACGTACCTTAACCCTGCACCAGTCATTTACAAAGACATTAAATTAAAGTGTTATTTGGTGCACCTGTGTCAGTACTGGAGCCCTGACACGGGATCTCCTTCAGGTTTTGTCAGACCTGGGTAAAATGGAGGACTCAGATGCAGTGAGTGAATAGTATGGACAGGCTTTTATTTTGATAGTCTTCTGTAAGCTCTTCAGAATAGGCGACAACACAACAGGCTGTGAAAATCTAGGCTCGTCAAACGGACGAGGACAAAACATTTGCAGAAATCAATGAAGAAAAAAAATCACTCTCAAAGGAGGAAAACTCTACAAGGTCTACACGGATCTAAAGATAATAAATAAACTATGAAATTCATAACACAAAAGCACTCAAGGAGGGAAAAACAAACGCTGAAAAGGGCTCATCTATACTACACTGAACTGAGAAAACTATTAAAGAACAAAAGGTGCTTCGAAAGGAGGTAAACTAGAAACTATGAAACAAAACTATCTTCTCAACACTAATCAAAAACGTTATCAAAATAAGGTCACTCTTCTTCAGAGGAATTACAAAAAACATGAAAATACAAGCTTGGCAACAGGTTCAAGGTTCTAAGCAAAGGCTGTGAACAAGGCTGGAGGAACTCAACACGACGAAATACTCTGGCAGCAAAGACAGGCGAAGACGAGGACTAAATCCACATGAGGAGGGGTGACACAGGTGGAAACAATCAGGGGAGACGTCAGACTGGTGACACAGGAGGAAGAGCAAGTGACCTGAAACAAGTGGAGAGTTCATTTTAACATGAAACAGGAAGTTCACCAGACAAAAACCCCAAGACAGGACATCCCTCACCGCGGTGTAACAGGTTTTGAAATATTAATCAGATTGTTTTACTGTTTCGTTATCAAAAACAGCAGCTCAGACATGACGTCACTGACAACATCAGTCTTCAGCTGTCATTTCTCATGTGACTTTCACAGGATATTTTAAAGCTCTATTGTATAAAAAATAGATTTAAAAACTCACGTCCCTGTGACGGTTATTAGACATCACAATTGCATAAACTAACTGTGACCTTTTTTTGTCAATTTATTTTTATTTGTGTGTGTTTTGATGCATTTATTGAATCGTTTGGACTGTGAGGCACTGACCGATCACCCGAGGGGAACTGTGTTGTTCATTGTTTACACTCTACTCTTCATACATCAGCCTGTGATTTACAATGTTCTCCAATCATATGAATCAGGAACCAATAAAGCACTCACCATTTCCTACTGGAACTGAGATACATCGGTTCATTTGTGTTCTTCATTGATTTCACTCTGGTTTTTATTGCTTCTAGTTTGTAAATGTCGCTCTGATGATTTTCCTTGCCTGTGTGACGCACTTGAGACTGAATTGCCGATGTGTTTGAAATAGATTGAAGGATTTAAAGGCTCTATTGTCATATGCATATATAAACACGTTACCAGAGCAATGAGATTGCAGTGAGTTCACTGTGTCTCTACTGAGTGCTGTAAACCTTTTCACAAATATGTTCGGTATGAGGGTAAAATATCTAAACGCACAAAGTGTCAAATCGCTTATTACAAATAACAGAACAAAAGTGCAAAAGTGTGAAATAAATAAACTGGGGAAGAAAACAAGACCATGAAGAACGACAGAGTGATAGAAGGCCATTTTTACTGCTGTTCAAGCTGATACTTGTTTTAGCTCGTGTTGATTTTAACATTTTAATCACCACTTTTACAGCTTTTTACAGCCTTGGACCAAATTACATGACAGATTTGTTGACCCCCAATGTGCCCGAGTCCTGTGTCCTGTCCAGTCCCGTCTGGACTGTAGAACTCTTTTGAAACCAGGCGTGCTACATCAGCCGCATTTAAAAAATCTTCTTTTATAGAAAGGCATCTATGAATTTTTAAATATGTTACTGGGTTTCATCATTTATCCCACAACGTTTTGAGATTCTTTTTAAGCTGTTGCTCTTCATCTTCATCAGCTATAAAAAAGAATATATAAAGTGTATTATTATTATTACAGCACAGACGGGAGAATGAAGTTGGGGAAATTTTGGTGTAGCATCTCACACAGCTGCTGCCATAACAGCACGACTACAGCAGGGTAAAGATTCCCTTAAAGCAGCATTATGTAGAAATTGGCACGTTGTGCAATTCGGCGCCCCCCACAGTTTCTGAGTGGAACACCAAAGTTCAGGTCAGTAACAATTTGTCAGACGTAATGTAGGTGCTAACTACAAACACAACTCTTTACGTGTTAGCTATGTCATGTGTTGAAACTTGTATGTTGAGGTGAACACGTATGTAACGTGTGATCCGACCGTCTCACCGGAGTTACATGGTGCAGAAACCAGTGATGGAGTCACAATTCACCCTTACAAGCCATCAAACTATGTTCAAGCTGTTACTTTAAAGTGAAAAAGTGACTTAATGTTGCTTTAAAGAAGAACATGGTATGGGTTATGTCGTCAAAATGGCTGCCACTGCTGACGTATAGTTTTGTAACTTTGGGTTCAGAAGCTAAAGTTTCAGAACAGTAAAGAAGCTGTCAGGTGTTGAGGACAGGACTGTGAGCAAACACTCGCCAGCTGCATCAGTGATCAAGACGACCAGCTTTTAGTCTTTGGCTTGACGACAGCACAATAAAAACAAATGGCTTCACCCTTTACTTGTTTACTCGTGGCAGTTATGTAACCGATTACTTTTTAGGTTCTGCTGAATATTAAAGTTGACACCAGGATTCCACCAGACTTCAGATTGAGTCGTCAGTATTGTATCCTGTATCTTACCAGAGTAATCAGTTTCTCCTTTACCACATTTTTACTCCCTTTTTCCACATTTATGATCTTCCACTGCACCTCAGGACTGGTCAGAACAATTAAATATTCTTTTAGAGTCTGGTTCATACAACACAGTCACACTGTGACGTGCAGGCTTTGTTTGATGTGTAACCAAACACTTGGTCGAGTGAGGTAAATGAGACACAAGAGGTGGAACCACAACGTGAGCAGCTGACTGTTTGACTTTGACTAAACACATGTTGGGTAAAAGAAACAGGGTCGGGAGGATTACTTTAAAAATGTTACTGATTACCTGTTTAAAAGTAATCCAAGTATCACAATATTGAAGTAATGCAACTTGATTACTTTCTGTTACTTTTGGATAAACATCAATACCCAACATATGCAAATAAAGACAAGAGAAAATAAATACCGATAAGATTACTTTTATTTAACCTTGATAACTGATGCTGTGTGAGACTCGTGAGGTTCTGTCATGTGTGCATGGTTCAGACTAGTATATCATTCTTTATTTTGAAATTGTAATCTGTCATGCATCTTTTTTTTCACTGCGTGTATCTGTAATATTTAGTTACCTCTTTTTGTATCCTAATCACATTACATGTATTTCGTTACTCCCCAAGCCTGTAATAGAATAGTCAGAGTATCTGTTCACCTCTAAAATATGTGCACTACTTGGAAAGAAAATCAAAAGACACCAAGTACTGATTTTCAAAATAAAGTTGTAGTTCTGCTCAGTGAGCAGCAGATGTCACCCTGTCGAGAAGAAATGAATTGATTGGATGCTGTGCAACTTCTCCAGCCTGTGCTTTTTTCTTTTTTCTTTTCTTTTCTTTTCTTTTCTTTTCAAAGTCTTTCAACTCATTTTGGAAAAGAAGTTTCAAGTTCGCATTCAAATTAATAGTCACTTAACGCAGTGGACGAGCTCCTATAGAAGCTTCAGGATCATCAAGTCAAAGAGACGCTCACAATATATAATATATATTCATTTTGATTTATTTACATGTTTCCACATATAACATATTAGTGCATTATCTGTTTGTATTTATGTTTTATTTGTTCTTAAAGGTGCAATACGTAGTCAAATAAAATCAAACTCAGACAGGTAACATTAACAATATTAATAGGGGAATAATACAAACTCAAATTAACTACAAACTAAATAAATAAGCTGTCTGAAGCTAAAATTAATTAGCATGAACACATAAACTACAACAGTGTGAAGATGTCCTGTCACAAACATGAGGACTTGTCTCTCTTGATCAGAATGTCTTTCCCAGATCTACATAATGCAGCTTTAATGTGGTCTGCTCTGTCTGCAGGACTGAGCGAGCTGTCCTGCCTCCTGTCTCAGCGAGACAAACTACTGTAGTGCAAATCTCAGCTGTCCTGCCAAACAGCTATTCATTAAGAGGAGGGGTTATTTAACACACACACACACACACACACACACACTCCCGCATCCCGGCAGGTCCACAGATGAAGTGAGGATCTCCCCGCTGCGCTCCTCTCACTCCTCGCTCGCTTCAACATGGACCTGCTGGGTGTCCTGCTGCTCCTCGCGGTCTCAGTGAAAGGTAAGCAGCTGTCAGCACGAGCTTTAATTACTCATTAAGTCCCACGCGACAGGAGGGCTTTGATTGGGACGCAGGGGGATTTTGGCGCGCCGTGTGTGGTTCACGTGTCCAGCTCCGGATCGATGTGGAAGTGGACTGACAGACCTGGTGTGACTTCTCGTTTGCATTGTCGTCATTTAGAGCTGGTGTGAGTCACCTGTGACTGTTTGAATGGTGTGTGAACATGTGAACTAACATGAAGCTTCACACTGGAGGAGTTATTCCTCCTCTTCTGTCCTGCTGGACTCCTTCTGTAACCAGCTTTAATGAAGCTGGACAGATCAGTGACAGCTTTCTGTTTGCATGATGTGCCTTGTGCAGATATAGAACTTTAAAGGTTCACTATGTAGTTTTGTAACAGAAATTCAAGCTCAGATATTTATTTTTTTAAATAATATTCACAATATAAATAAAGTAAAGATATAAACTTAGAAAGATTTAACTTTGTCTCATCTGAATAAACCAGCTGTTCTCAAAAGACAATAAGCTCCCAGAACACTGTTTGGAGCTAGAAAGCTGGCAGGGTCCGCCACATGTAAACAAAGTTGTGTTGTCCTTTAAAGGTACAGTGTGTAATATGTAGTGGCATCTAGCAGGACAGACTCGGCAGAAATGAAATATTATACTTATATTAAGTATGTTTTAATTAGTGCATAATCATCTGAAAGTAAGAGTTGTTACCTGAGAATGAGCTGTCCTCGCCATCTTTCTACAGTAGCCCTGAACAGACAAACCTGGCACTAGTCAGGACCTTTTTGCGTTTTGTGTGACCGCCAGAAATGACAACAAAGAAGAAGAAGAAGAAGAAGAGCGAGTGGCTGCTGTTTCCTGCCAAACAATCTGTACTGTGAGGAGTTTGAAGCCACGGTCTGTTGAAGGATGGATGATCGTACTCATTTTGTACAAGAAAAATCACAGGAGCGCGAATCGTTGTCGAAGAAACAAAAACTCCAGGACGCTAAACGAGATCGGGACGAGAGACGGCATCAAACAGAGATAAACGTTAGAGCCGCCTGTCCAAGATGGAAACCTCTGCTGAGAGAGAAATGTTTGCTTTCTGCTGTACAGTGAATATGAGCAGTGCATTGAAAAGCCGCTGTTAAATATTAGGGTCCCAGCATTGATGTAGACACACAACCCACCTGAAGCCTGGTGCAGACCAGGTACGGCCCCTCACTGGAAGGGCGCTGGTTCTGGGCCGGTGCTAGAGCTGGTTTGAAGTCGGTTCGACCTGCAAACTTTTTAAGAACCAGTTGCCTTTCCACAGGAATGAGAGCCACAGTAGAGTCACATCATTCAGTCACTGCTTACATCCCTAATGTCCCAACATTGTTAGAAACTCAGAAGAAACATGTCTTCGTGGCCTCTTCACAGGTGCTGCTCCTGGCATCACATGTCTTCACTGGCACCCAAACATGACTGGTCCTCTGACACTGTTATTCAAAAAGTGATAATGGTGAAAATCTTTTGTTTATTCTTCCACAGTTAAGTTGGAAACAGGCACTGTCTCCAAACCAGCACCTGATACGCATTGGTCAAAAAGGGGTAAATGTGCTTTGACACACCACAAAAGCTGCTCAGGAACGAGCCGAGAAAGATGGCAAAGAGCTCGAGGTATCCAAGGAGGCCCCATTGTGGATCACACTGTCCCAACAACACATGGACAAAGGACCTATTGGTGTTTAGCACCAAGGGGTGTTGGCGGCGAGTCCTATGAGCTGGGAGATGGATGCCTCCATGTATCAGACTTGGTCCGGCATGTCACCCTGAGCTCTTTGTGAGGTTCCTGCAGACGTTCTGGAGCAGTTTTCAGTGCATTGTCCTGCTGGTGGGCCACTGCCATCGGGGAGAGCTGTTGCCATGGACATGATTTGGTCTGCAACATGTTTGGGTCGGTGGTGTGTGTGTGTGTGTGTGTGTGTGTGTTAGAGAGAGACGACACAAACAGTGTGACTGCTTGAAAGCACCAGAAATGACACGCCAAGTTCTTCTGCGAGGGACAGAACAGCAGTTTCTATGTAATAAAACCATGTAACTCTGCTTTCTTGTGCCTTAAACACTATATTTGTTTAACACATCCTCTAACTGCCGTGAAATCTTCTCTGCTGCTGTCTTTGCTCGGTTCATTGAAAGACTGGACGGGACAGAATCAGTATTCCTTTATTGTCCCACAAACGGGGAAATTTGTTTTCCACAGCAGCCAGAGGACAGTAGCATTTTCTAAAAAAATAACAGTATTAAAAAATAAACAGTGTAATTAAAAGGTAAGAAATAGAATAGAACTCTACATACATATGAACAAAATATTGTACAAAATGAACATTAACATGAATTATAACCAGAAAGCAGACAGAGGGATGCTGCTCTCCCTGTGCCTCTCACATCATGTTGCAGCACATATTCCCTTTGCTGCGTCTGAACTGTGTTCTGTACTCTGTTGCTTCCTGTGCTGCGTTATGAAAAAACTGAACAAAGGTTTCTGCAGATCAATCCTTTCACACTCCTGCACTTCTCATTGCAGTGCACACTGTGCTGCTGCCTGTTGTTCGCTGTAGAAGGACACATCAGAGGTCACTAATGCAAATTAAAAAAAATTCCTGAGGAATGCTGATTTTTAAAAGTGTTTGTGAATCCTTCAAAAAATGCATCACGTAAACCTCCTCTGAATTTTGAATATTTTGACGGAGGCACTCACTCTGATGCTAATCTCCCTCTGAGGCTCTTCAGTCTGCACTTTACAGGATCTAGTTAATTGAGGCTTCCAGGAGAGTGAAGCATAAAGACATGTCTTGTAAGTGTGTGCACATACATGCACATCTAAATGCCCGAGCACTTGTCTGGCGTACTTATGGCTCTTATCCATCTGCCTTGACATAATTAAGGCTCCTCTGTGTGATTAAGAGGTAGACAAGCTTTGCCTCTGAGTTTT
Source organism: Spondyliosoma cantharus (assembly GCA_900302685.1). Lineage (NCBI taxonomy): Eukaryota > Metazoa > Chordata > Actinopteri > Spariformes > Sparidae > Spondyliosoma > Spondyliosoma cantharus. The sequence continues at coordinate 19,906 of OMLP01024204.1, read as the reverse complement.
ATGGCTCCCAGCACTCTTCATGCTACATACTGGCAACATATCAGAAATGTGTTCTGATGGTCAGTAATTCACTGGGATGGTTTGCAGACATTTTTAGAAACATCTCAGGACAATAACACACAATGATGATCCTCATAGTGAAATTTGATTATGGTGGGATTGGGAGGGGGCCAATCCTCCAGGGGTTCAGTCACGGACAAAGAAGAGCTTTCAGCTAATCTTTCAGTCGTTCTATGAAAGAACCGGATGCAGCAGAGAGTGGAGGAATGGGTAGATGCCTACAGTCAACAAGCTCTCTGCCAAATCATTGGGATAATGTGCTTCTCATAGGTGGTTTAGAATAATTGGGATGTGGCCATTAGTGAAGTGAATAAAGGCTGCCAAGAACGCTCCATAACTCGTGTGGGGAGACGAGAGTGTGTTAAAATGAGCGGCAGGTCTGATCTGAGATTGCACAGAGCGACGGATGAATCAAGTCCAGGTATTGTGTTTGGATGGTTGCCGACCTGCACTGCATTTGTTTGTTCACCAGCCTAGACTTAGACTTTGACCTATATATTTTAATGCAACTAAAAAAAAAACCTTGCCAAATGTTAAATTGAATGCACACATCACTTTGACGTAAAGGGCTTTAGTGCAGACTTCAGCCTGCACGGTCCAAGTCAGGGTGCGTTAGCAACACTCGGTGTCAGAGAGGCCCTCAACAAGTAGTGTTGAGTCAGGAGGTGTACGGTGGAGAGTGCCTGCGAGAAGAGAAGAGCAGCACCGAGAATGACCAACAAGAAACATTATAAATGAGAAGAGGTGTGATAGTGAGCCAGACACGCAGAGACCAGAGGAGGTGTAAGGCAGGAGGAGGATGTGTTAAATCAGTCTCCCAAGTAAACTTTAGTTTATCACTTTGGTCCAGACTGGAATATCTCAACTACTATTGGATGATTCCCAAATGATGGGCAACATATCGACACTGTATGGTATCATGATGTGACACTACAGTGGGTCAAAGGCTGTAAAGTGATATCATTTTCTTGTCAAACTATTCTTCGTGTTTCAATACTTGCTTTTACCCACTTAGTCATACATCCACTTTACTGCTGGTTATTATGTTCTTTAATATATTTGTGAAATTACTAATAGTCCCTCCTACAATATAGCTACAGTCTCAACATTGAGATTATTGGTAAGAATATTGTGATATGTGACTTTTTTTTCAAAATATTGACACACTTCTGTACATATCTAAATATCTACATTGATGAAGCCAAAGAGTATCATGATATTGTTTAATTCCCAGCCCTATCAGGTTATAAAGTCTGCTGACTGACATTGTAGTCCTGAGTGAAATATGTCTTGAATCGGATGGATTGCAGTGAGTTTATATTCTAATATAATAGTAGGGTAGTAGGTAGTAGTAGTACCATAATCTGGACAGTATTGTCGCCTTAAACTTTGATTTATGACCAAAACCCTGCAGAACTAATAACATGTCAGCCTCAGCTGTGCCAATTTGTGGATGTTAGCCTGGTAAATATGACCTGGTGAATATTAACATGTTCACATTGTCACTCTGAGCATGTTAGCATGCTTTTGTTAGCTCACAGCACAGCTGTGTCCACAGTCAGTTAATCCTCACAGAGCTGCTTGCATGGCTGCAGACTCTAAATATCTTTTGGGATAACTGCTCATTATTGTGTTCTGTCTGGACAACGTAGCACTTTTCCAAATTTCACATTTATTGATTAAACAAGTGAGCAGTCAGTGAACACTCAATCACAGAGAGTGCAGTGCTGTGGCCTCCTCTTCTGTTGGTTAAAGCATCATTCTTCTGATTGTCTATTCGGTCGTCCCTGCTTGTGCATTGACTCAGCTGTAGTCCTTCCAAACAGACTGCTTTTTTATCTTGCTTAAAAAAGAAGCCTTATCAGTTATGTAAGATGAGCACTGAGCAGAATGCAGCCTCAGACACTCATTAAGTGTGTTTATTCAAGAGAAATGTTTGCCTGTGTAAATAGGAGCTTGGCAATGAAATTGAAATGAATTGGGAATAGACGCGACTGTTTCGCTAGCTTTTTTCTGAAGTGATTATGAAAGTATACTCTCTGTCTTCTGTAGACTCTCTTCAAGGAGTGAACCAGCGCAGGCTGTACAATGACCTGATGGCTGACTACAACCCGCTGGTGAGACCAGTCGATAACGACTCTCAGACTCTCACTGTTCACTTCGGCGTCAGCCTCATGCAGATCATGGATGTGGTACGTAAACTATGGCTTTCCACACTCACCTCACATGCATATATATATATATATATATATATATATATATATATATATATATATATATACTGCACATGACGGTGTTGTGATGACGTTCAGTTATCAGTTAAACATCGTCACTCTCACTTTTCATTTCAAATCAGTTCTGAATGTTCCCCTTTTCCAATATGGGTTCCTAACTGATACATCTAAAAAGGATGAAAACACACAGACACAGCGACAAACAGAACTACAAGAAGCAAGCTTCAATGATGAGCTAATGTCCAAAATCCAACAATCCAAAAAGCATGCACTGGAAAAAACTCAAGAGAAAATAAGAAATAGACCAAACAACGAGGACTCAAAGAAAAACACAGACTCAAATACAACACGGATGTACACATAAAACAGACAAAGACTGGAAGTGGAAAGTAAAACATGACTCATGAGGATAATCTTTCAGCATAAAACAGGAAATCAACTGAACTGTAGGATCAGAACATGATGGAACAAGGTGGCACTCATCTTGTGAACAGAACATTTCCATTCTTTCCATTAATCCTGACCTGGTGCTTGAGATAATCCTCAGACCTTGTTGCTGTGAGCAGTTTCATGTAGGAACTCATTTCTTTCAACTGAACAGCTGTCAATACGTGACAGTGAATCATGTTACCGGTGCTGAAGTCCTGAGCTGTGAAGCTGTGAAGCTGTGAACTGTGTGTGGCAGGATTCCTTCTATATGACACCAACTGAGGAAAAACAACACTCAGAATAATGACATTAATACTGTATGTGTCATGTTTTCTAACAGGATGAGAAGAACCAGGTGTTAACAACCAACATCTGGCTGCAACTGGTAAGACTCTTCCCTGTGTAATACATGTGACATCACAGAGAAGCACTCACACATTGTTCTTCTTACTACGTTTTCTAAAGCTACGTCTCCTGTTTGTGCTCACAAGATGTTGGACTCTGAATCTGAGCCTGCAGCAGTCCGGAAGCAGGAGACACCCCGCTGGTGTTTTGGGGTTAAGCGTTGGACTGTTTCTTGGCCTTGACTTCCTGGAATCCTGAGTAGTGAAGTCATTAGTTTTACCATTTATTCCTCTGGGTGCTTCCACTGCTGTTGCCTCCAGGTGCCTGAGTGTTGATCTCCTGTTGTTTTTCGTCAAGGGGGCCCAGAGGCCCTTAATTGATGGGTCTCTGGGGCCCGTCTCATCTGTTTTTATGCTTTAAAAAGGAAATGTGCTGAGCCTGAACTGAGGTGAAACACATGTTCTGGGATTCTTGGAGATTCTTGGAATTGTTGTTGGACATGTGTTGAAATCTGATCCGACATCTTTGAGAATATTATCATCTATAATATGAGCGTTCAGTGAAGCTTTTCATGGTGAGTTTCTGTGAGCAGCAGTCTCCTATTGTAGCTGCAATACAACTTTTACTGAGTTAACAGCTTATCAACCATTCACGCCTGGGCTCACCTAGCAAATGACCCACAAGTGGCCCTAACGAGTCTGAAACTCAGAGCTCATGTGTCCTTGACAACTCTGTACTGACACTCCCACAATCTGTATGGACACTCCCACACATAGTTTAAAAGCCTGCATCTCCTCTAGTTAGAAGTGAAGAAGCTTCTCGGATGAGAGGTTGAACATCTTCAACAAACTGAAACAAGTCCAGCTACCTATGATACAGAATTACCATGACCTGATGACTGAGAACGTTCATCAACTCCATATTTACCATTCAGATACTCTAATATAAACCTATGAAAATAAATATTTTTATTTGCATTCTTGCTGATAGCCAGAGAAAAGGATTGACAGTCTTACCACTCTCAGGTGAGTCAGGTTAATACGAGCTAGCACCAGCGGTTGGTTAGCATAGCTTGACACAAACACTAGAAACAGAGAAACAACTGTTTTGGCTTTATCCAAAGTTTCTACTCTTATATGTAAACAGGATATAACTTGTTAATTTAGCTAATTTGTTGCCTGTTATGTTGATTGTCAAGTGAGCTTGTGTAATTAAAATAATTAGTTTAAATAGTTCTAAATCATTGTGAATCTGAGTAATATCATTCTGCTAAAATATGGTTATACATAATATACAGTCAGATTCGTCCTGACAGTTTGATATCTCCCTCCAGTTCTGTTGTTGTTTCAACAGCTGTTGTTTCCTTCTATAATTTCAGCCATGGCTAAACAGGTAGTATAGTTTCTATCCTTCCTTAAAGAAACGCTCTTCCTTGCGTTGGACTCTATTGTTGCGTTGGGGTATTGTTCGTATATTTACGGATCAGCAGTCACATACGTATCGGGAAGAAGGCGGATTAACTTACTTTCTTTAAACACTGAAACAAACAGGTGTAATCTACTTTGTATGTAATGTGTTTTTTAAGTAGTATGCATTTAAGATAGTTAAGAATGGATTAGGGTTTGAGTTTAAACTGTACCTTTAACTTTTGCCTTTTACCGAGTGTTTAAATTATATTTCTAATCACAACAAATCTCAGATAAATCTGACAGAGTTGCAGTTTAAAGGTCTGAGTTTAAAGACAAAGTTTGATTGTCGTACAGTCTTGGTAATAACATTAACTGGTACACAGTCTTTTCCATTTCATCTTCCAGAGGAGCGATATGGCCCTTTCTCCTCCGTGCAGTGGGATGAGGTGCGTGAACACAGATGTTTTATCGCAGCCTGTCCATTGTGTGACATGAGCTCCCTGCTGCTGCAGCGTCAGCAGGCTGTATCAAGGCTGCTTGGCCTGTTTTAAATCACCCCGTGGAAATCACAGCAGCAGCCTCACTCAATCTCTCCCTCACTCCACACCCGGCACAATCGACTCTCAAATAGCACAGAGAGCATCCACAGTATCTCCCATCTGTTGGCGGTGATCTAGCATATGTTGCATTAGTCTGCTGGTGTGGACTCCGCTGAAGAAAGTCCCAAACGATGAGCTCATCTCCCAAAGTCACTTTGAGACACTGACGATGGTGCTGTAAGATTATGCATTCAATCATTTTTGCCCGAGAGAAGTAATTATAAGCTCTCGTCTGCCTCAGGATACACTTAGAATGCACAAATTATAAATGCACAATTGTATGACGCATTGCACAATGACATGAATAATTGAGTGGCTTTAGTTTTGGTTTAAGGCACCATGTTCTTGCTTTAATTGTTGGGGATAGCTGTGTGGTTCACTGCATTGACAAATGACTGAATAATATTTTAGTTTTTAAAGTTTTACACTCATTTTTTGTGCCCTTTCCGGAGGCCATCAGTGAGTTTAATTAAAAGTGACTTAATGAAATGGCTCAACATTTTGGGAACTATACTCTCATATTTATCTGTTAAATATATATACGCCAGAACCTTGTTAGCTTAGCATAAAATCTGGAAACAAGGGAAATCTATCCTTGTTATGCCTGAAGGTAACAAAACTGCCTAAGCTCAGTGATTTACACATTATATTTCGCAAAATCTGTACAGAAAACAGAACCATGCTGGCTGTTTGTGCTATGAAATAATAGCTTTCTGGTGGCTGTAGCTTCTTATTTAACTTCTTATATAACTCTTACTTTGAATATTGGAATTAATGCATAGGATCAGTATTTCTGTTTAAAAGAGCAGCAAGAACCTGTGGAACTAGGTTTCACCCTGAATTTGCCGTGTTAACTGTTAACCTGTTGGAGACGCTAACATGACTCTTAGCGTGTTGGAGAAGCTATTGTTTTCCGGGAAAGTCGCCGCCGACACCCAGTGTAGATCTCTGGTATTGCAGCAGATTTACGTGCTCTCATCAGTGGGCTCAGTCATCATCATGTTGCCTCGTTCGACCATACATAGTGACTGAACAGATATTTATTTACATGAAAATCTTTTATTTGTTTTCATAACCCAGTCCAGTACAGCTGCCAAGAATGAAATATCTCAACATCAGACTGACGGATTGCCTTGAACCCTTTCACAAACATTCATGGTCTCTGTGAAGGACGGGGATTCTCACGACTTCACTGACCCTTTGACTTTTCCTCTTGTACCACCAGCAGGCCAACATGTTCACATATTGAAATAGCTCGATATCTTCCCAACGGATGGTCACAAACACAGTGTATGCCAGTGTCCTTGGCGATCTCTTGACTTTCCCTCTCGCACCACCAGCAGGTCAGTGTGTTCACATATTTGGTAAAAAGCTCGATATCTGCCAAACAGATTGCCACCATCTCAATGCGTCCCAGTCTGATGATTTCTTGACCTTTCCCTTTTTGCCGTCTGCAGCTTGACATTTTTGGTTAAAAGTGAAATGTCTCGGATTGTCGTGACATTTCCCTCAAACCTTCGTGCCTCCCTCAGGCTGAATTGTAATAACTTTTTCTCTGGTGTCGTGAGGAGGTCATGACCACATACCTGCAGAACTAACAGCATCAACCTCAACCTACTTTGCATTTGGTGCTCTTTAGCAATTGTTAGCATACTAAGCTAAGATGGTGACAGGGCAAACATACTTGCTAACTGCCATCACAGAGCTGCTGGTTGCAGATTAATTCCTCGTCACTGGTATCTGCTACAGGCGAGTCGTGGTACCAACCATCTGGGATGTGTTGATCAACAGCTGTTCAAACCCGTGGCTGATTCATGAGTTGTGTCTGACATCAGAACAGATCCAGGACTCTACACTTCACGCTGTTTGAACTGTTCCCTGCGAGTATAAACATTGTGTTCCTCCCCAGCATCACTGAAACCTGGCTCAGAGATTCACTGCACAATGTTCTCCACAGCTGCTGCCACACATTCATTATTATCTCATTGTAACAGCCACAGAGACTCACTGGGGTTCAGCTCCCAGACAAGTTTCACCAAAGTGAAGATACAAGTTTATATGTATGTGTGATATGATTCTGTTTTGTGTTTCCCACAGCACTGGATTGATCATTACCTCCAGTGGAATCAATCAGAATATCCAGGTGTGACCAATGTGAGATTTCCTGACCATCTCATTTGGAAGCCGGACATTCTGCTGTACAACAGGTAGGTGCTGTGAGGACAGACCTGCTGGGTGCTGCAGTGTAATTGGATATGCATGGTGTCAGACTCAGCATGCACGTATTGTCCTCCACACAGTGTGTCGAGGAGGGATGATTCAAATCTGAGTGTTTGGCCTCTAAAAAAACAAGATTGTTATGAAGTGACTGAAAGTAATATACTGCTGCGCACCACAGGTCTGATCTAACGGATCTGACACATGAAGGGTTATTTGTTTTAGCTCTGTGATGTTGTGTTGGACGTAAATATTTA
>OMLP01024202.1:0-17588 GCA_900302685.1 Spondyliosoma cantharus | reverse complement strand
AAAAAAAAAAAAAAAAAAAAAAATGCGCTAGTTCACATTACCACCCTACAAACTATATCAAATGATGTTGTATATGACATACTAAATATAGCTGGAAAGCTGTGTGTTAGAGACGTGCTTCTTTTATTGCCCAGAAGGTTACCATCATGCTAATGAGCACTTCTTATCCCTTTGAGCAGGTTTATAATCTAGCCTCGAATCGCAGTGTCTATTCTGGAGACATGAAATGAATCCATACTGATAAAACTGACACTGAATTTCTTCTTTGATTATTTATCCGTGTTGAAAATGGTTATTGTTGTTGTAAGCGTGATCGTTGGATGTCTTCTGGCAATCCCATGATGCCTTTAGGTGGAGTCTGCTGACAAATCAGAGGCTGTGTTCATGACTAGTCAACCAACCAGAGGCAGAGTAGGACGGATCCATAAAAATGGCACTATGAATGAATGACATTGCTCACAAGTGAACATCCAATTCAGCGTTCACCAAACATGTTCAGTGAGTAAATGAGTAGACAACTGCTGGTCGAGTTACAGTGCCGTGTTAAACACAGACCTATCTGACATCATCTGCTGTGCTTATTTTATATACTTTGTTGCTTTGCTAACGTCTGCGGCCGCCAGTTTGTCTAACATTGTATTGTCTCTAGTCTGTGGCCCAACCAGGTAATTATGTGAGTGAAAGTGTTGAAAAAGAAGAAATTTTAAATTGTATGTGCGACGTAACGCAGGGTTATTGTATACAAACATTGTGATTGGTCCTTTACGGATGCTCTGCCAGTCTTCTAGAATATCTGTATTATTTCACGCAGCACAATCTGCTATTTGTATGCGTCTTCGTGGGGTTTTGAGTTTTCTGATATCCTGACAACTTTCCAGAAAGTTTGTATGTGCTAAGCATGTTGGAGATGACTCAGATAGTGTTGCGGAGGGCTTTGACTGTACTGGAGCGTTGATTCCAGACGACTGTGCCGAGGCTTTGTGCGTCACTCACTCTCAGACACCTCTTTCAACTCATGAGGATTAGTTGCCGGCTCTCACTTGCTCTGTAATTATATAGTTCTTCAACACATCTGCAGTCAAGCGCACGCAAATGCAGGCAGACACACACCCCCCCAAATATTTATTCCCTTTTTTACATCTGCTCAGGATATGCACACACATACCCACACACGCGCGTGTGCCGTCAGCCAGCGTCAGCCTCATCAAATCATCAGTCAGTCAGTTATGTTTATATGAGGGATAGAGACGGAGAGACAGAGCCGGAGTGAAGGGAGGTCTGCCAAACAAAGTGAAAAACATCAGAGACAATAACAACAGCAGCACCCACTGCAGCAGCGCAGCTTTCTCTTCCCTTGCCTGCCACAGCTCGGCTTTGTTAGCGGAGAGTTTGTTTGTGTGCCTGTGAGCATGTGTGTGTTGCACGTTGTGGGGAAGAAAGCCAGCAGGCAAGGCGGTATCCAGGCCACTGCCTTGTTTTGATGTGGTCATGCTAATTAAAAAAAGGAGCTTTTCTGCCAACACTGAGCAAACCACACGCTTAAAAATATTGAGCTATTCGAAAGAATGAGGAAGGAAAGCAATGTGTTGCAAAGGTGTGTGTGCATATGTGTGTGTGTGTGTGTGTGTGTGTGTGTTCTGCATCTACATTCATCCTGGGTCAGAATGTAGAGAGGACGTGAATTGGGAATTTTTGCTGATGTTTTTATGTTTTGTTCGGCTGCCGGATGAACACATTGGCAGAGGGAAAGAGAGAGGGAGAGGAAAAAGCGAAGGAGATTGGAGGTAGCAGGGACATAAGGGACTCTTTTTTCGAATCTGACTCAGACTACTGGCTTAGACAGAACGGTGACGTCAGCACAAGCTTTACTAAGGATGGAGGGATCGAGAGAGAAACAGAGGGAGGCTGGAGATGATGCCCTGAGGGAGGCAGGAATGAGAAAGATATTAAGGGGAGAGAGAGGACAGACAGAGAGAGAAGCCAGCAATAAGAGGCCTACCACATATATCTGGGTGTGACTTGGGAAACTGCAGCTAAGTGGGTTTAAGACAGATAAACAGGCAAAGACAAAGAGAAAAGAAAAACAGACAGCCGGAATGAGAGACAAAGGAGGAGGAGCGGAGAGGAATAACTCCTTGGCGGGAAGGATGAAGACAAAGGCTGAGAAAGAAATTAGTTTATTATCTGGGCTTAGAGAGTGAGGGGAGAAGGAAAAAGAAAGGTAGTGCAGACAGAAATAGACGGAGAGCGTTAGCGGAGAGATAGAGCGTGCAAGAGATTGTCAAATCTTTGCTCTATACCCTTTATTTAAAATACCAGTCAATAACCTTCAGTGCTGTATGACTCAGCCGTGAAAGTCCCCAGAATCATGTCATAAAGTAGAAACACACACACACACAAGTAGTAAAATAAAACTACATTTTCTCCCTTTTGCTCTCTTGCAACACATTTGCATCTTTTGTTTTCTGCTACGCTGCCCGTTCTCTGCACCTGCTATTTTTTTTTTTTTTTTTAAATATCTTGTTTTTCAGTTCCTTATGCATTCTGCCGGCTTTGTACAGTGACTTTTATGATGTCGTGTGGCTTCACTGGCCAGTTCACTTGCATCTTTTTGTGTTAGTTGGATTTGTATTCCCCCTCTGCTTCAGGGATGAGACATGCTTATAAGCTCCCGGGGTTTGTTGGTGTTAAGGTTTTTTTTAAGTTTGAAATGATTAATCCTGCATGTACTCCTGTGGCAGCACTTTTTGAGTGCAAAGTTTTGAAGGAAACCGACACAATCGCCTGAAAAATAAAAGCAATGTACATCTCTGCAAACCAAGGATATGTTGAAACTTTATATTTCTTTATGGTGCAACTTTATAGGTTTAGCTTTTGCAACAAAACTGTGCTTATGGTCTGGTTGGGTTGCAGCACAATCACCAGAGTAAATCTTTGCTAAGTATGTTTCGTGAAACCACAGATAAGTTAAAACTGGACGTTATTATTACTTATGTGGCAAATGTTTGTCTATATTGAATTTCTATATTGCTTTCCTGTCAGAATGCCTTATGTATGCTCTGCTTAGGCACTATAAAATGTGGTTAGGGTTAGGAAAACATCCAGGTTTGGCTTAGAATACCTTTTGGTTGCCATGATAATGGATGGAAATGGTCCAACTTCCTGTGAAAAATAGTCAGTTTTGGTCTCCAGAGAAACGGCTGGAAATATCTCCAGGTCTTTTTCCAAAAAAACACACGCTTTTGACTCGTTGAGGCATAAAATCACTTTGTCAGGGTTAAGGAAAGATGATGTTTTTGGCTTAAAATATCTGGTTTTGTCGCCACAAACATGAGCGGGAGAAGTCCCAAAGTCTTGTTGAAAACAGCCATTGATGTCACGCTTGTTGTTTCTGACTCGACAGCCATCTAACCCAGCTGGGACGTGAAAGTCAGCTCACGTTCATGCAAAGTGAAGATGATGTGACACGCATCATTGAAATATGACATGAGCAAAATTTGAACGAATGAAATGTAAAATGCCGACATTTTACTGTAGCTCTAACTCCATCTCCCGCTGTGATGACATCATCATTGCTGGACTGTTTTGGAAGTCATTAAACAGAGCTCTGCACCCTGACTCACCACTGTGGTCCAGCCGGTCGTGTCGATTGGCGGGCGTTTTGTGAGCAAAGTTGTGGCAGCGTGTCAGTTTGTGTCCCCCCCCACCACCACCTCCCGGTCCACAACTTGCACTGATGACAGGTGACCGATGATGAAAGCACCGGGGCAAGAAATTAAAAGGCAGAGAGGCGAGAAAAAAAGGAGGGAGAGTGGAGAGAAGACTGGCGGGTATTGTTATTAGAATATGACAGACATCGCAACACATAGAGTTTGAAACCTTTCAAACTGCAGTAACCCCTCCCTCGAGCAGACGGTCAGCAATAGGACACCAAAATACTTAACAGCGAGCGGTTATGCGGCCCGCATTAGTCCTCTGTGTCACATGTGAATATTGAAAAAAAAATGTATTAGCTCTCATGCATATTTCAGTATGCAAACTGTTGAATGATACTGTAAGAAAAGAGACGTGAGGGGGACGGCATGCTCATTAAAAAATATCTCAATGGGAGAATCTGGATGTTTTTAATGTGAATGTCACCTGTTTGACAGGTTCGCAGAGAGGGAAAGAGGGAGAGACCGAACAGTTGTACTAATTGAAAGAAAATATTCAGATGAGAAGAGAAATGCCTCCTTAAAAATAGACCTTTTCTCCTCATGCATTCCGTGACCGTTCCCTCGCACGTGACATCTTTTCATTCATGTTATTCTAATGATTTATTCAAACCAGCGCGCGTCATTGAGACAAAGTGGCACTTCAACGCGGGATAGCATTTAATGTTATTACGTGCATCTATCAGGATAATATATGGGGTGGAAACATCCCCCGACAAATCATCTTTGGTTGCTTTGCTGGCCTTTTACCGTGTTTAATTACAAACACTTACATGTAAATGTCACGTGTGCATTTCTTATAGCAGCTCGCCTACATGCATGAAAACAGAAACTCCTCACAGACACGTACAGTTGTAAATGCACAAAGTGCAGCCTTTCCTAACCGGAGTTAATACGAGTGAGGAATACTTACTTTTTGTGTGTCAGAGGAGAGGGCCCCCCTGATAATTCAAATTAATTATCTGGAGTCTGGGGCAAAATACTCTTAAAGCCATAGGTTATTCTCACTGCTGAACACACACACACATGCACGCACACACATGCACGCACATCCATACATATAAGCACCACAAGTGTCCTTGCACAACAGCTCTTCAGTAGCCATTGTCAACCTTGTATACGACCGAACGCGATGATTCCATTAGTGTACTATTCACTCCAGGTTTACCATTGAGGACATACTGTCTGCTCTTGTATCAGTCTAAAGGGTCCTTAAACACAGAATGACTCTTGAGTGTCAGGGTGAAAGTAGTGATTCCATGAGTGGATATAATATATCTCAATATAAATTACATCACATACTCTAGACTTAGAAGTGTGTGTTTTCCAGTGTGTGTAGGAATATATATATATACAGATCTGGATGTGTTTAACTTATAACATATCTGCCATCTCCTCCCCACGTAGATGCAACAACCGTACCCAGTGTGCAGTGGTGGCTGGGCCTGACGTCTTCCCCGACCCCTGCCCTGGCACATACAAATACCTGGAGGTCCAATATGAGTGCGTCCCCTACAGTAAGTACCACCCTTTTCTTTTTGATAAGTACTTTGACATTTTGTGACCTCTTATCTCTACAATAGCACGGCTGCGAGTCGTCGCTTTGACTGCAGGGTTTAACATTTAAGGTGCAAGATGCAAGATTTTCTGTTGAAAAAATGTTCAAATGTTAACTAACAGAGATAATGCACTGAAGTTGAAGCATGCTAATCAACTAGCTCTGACCAGTCCCAGTCTATAGCCCTTGTGCTGGCAGTTTGAACACCAACACTTCCCTGGTGCTCTGAGCTCCCTGCCTGGACCACCAGCTGCATGGTTAACTGAGCTAACTAGAATGAGCAGCTATAGGTAGCAGCGGTTAGTGATTACTCTAGTGATATGCTGCCCCGTATTTGTTTTGAGAATCATCTCAACAGGTGGAGAATTCTTACATATTGCACTTTTAATGACAGTCAGTGGGTCAGAAATATACTTGCCCAAAGTCCGTTTCTACATATCCCTTTAAACAAATGTTTCTGTTTATTTGCTGTAGTCATGTTTAACCTTATTTTCGCCTTGCTGTAAAACTCGGCGCAACACGTAGTAAGAGTTTCGCCCACATAATCCATTGCCACCCAACACTCTTTCAAGGATAATTGAAACTTTAGCTCATAAACTTCTTTACCCCGTCGCTACGATCAAGCACATGTGAAACTTTCAACAGACATAAAGAGGAATTTACTTGCCCTGCTTGGCATTTTATTTGTCTCATGCAATCAGGCAATCCTAATTGTTTAGCCCTGGAGCACACTGCGTTTCGTCTAACATGATTCATCCACATACTGTAAATGAAACATCAAAATAATCTAATTTGCAAGATGTCGATTCATATTTCTTGTTAGATTTGTGAAAGATAAGCAATCGTGGAAAGCTCGCAGTGTTTCATGCTGACTTATTAACAGCAATTCAACGTTCGGTTTGAATCCAAAATGAACGTCAGCACTATGAGCTCCAGAGTCCCTGAGAAAGTTAATAAGGGTAACTATGATGACAACGCTCGCTGGGAAAGTCCGAGGGAGGAAGGACGTGCTCCAGCGATGACAGATGGTGATATGACCTTTGACCAAACGATAACAGACTGGGAGGTCGTGTTCACTAGAGTGAAACGTTCACGGTCGCAAACAACCGTGGAACTTTTCTGATTTACCTTTTTTGTTTTTGTGTGTAGTTCGCCCAAAATCTAGGTTACGGCTCACTGCATAATAAATGCGTCAGGGTTCAGGGTGGAGACTCAGCGGATTAAAGACATCTATTTTGTCCTTGATGTTTATTTCACACTACATTCCAGCTTCGAAAGGCGATGTTTAAAATGCAACTCCCTGCGTCTGTTTCATGAAAGACGCTAAATCTAAAGTGACTCCCTCTGTGCCGCCTCTCACTAGTCACTTTTCTATCATGAGGCATTCACGTTGTCTTTGTTCACATAGTTGTCATATTTGATTCTTGCCGCAACTTGAGTGAAAAAACCTGAAGAGAGACTAGCTGGTGAACACTCACTTGGTATTTAATAAAAAATATAGTGACATATTCTAAAATGACAGTTCATCTACAAAGCAATGAACGAGGACATAATACTCAATAAGTATAAAGTGAAGACACTGAATGGAGTAGAAAATACACAACTTTTACGGTCCATTAATAAACCTACATTTTCTGGCAGATTCCAAACATAACTCTCAGATGAAAATCGCTAGTAATCAGATTTTTGTTATTAATATGATTTGACCTCGATAGATGCTTTCCTTTGTACAACATGGATTCTTGAAGCCGAGTGGGTGCTGCAAAATGAAAATGTGTCTATTTTTTTCCTAACGAAGTGCTGTATATCTGGTTGTTGACATGTTTTGTTCGCTGCAAATATCTCCGCGGTGAAGGCCATGAAAGAGTGGAGGATGGTCAGACGAGCTACAGTAGGGATTTATTTACAGCCAAAAAAGTCAATTCAGTCTTGTCTGTAAATCTTACTTTTGCCAAACCAAGCTTATTATGGTTACCTTGTTACCTTGTTTCAAATTATTGCCAGTTCTTTTTTTAAAAAAAACGGTCAAATCAGCTTTCACTTTAAGGTGCACTACGTAGTTTTTGGGAAAGCATTTTTAACCAGACTAGTTTTTTAATCCTAAACAAACTAAACTAACAAATCCTTTGTTTATATGTGGCGGACCCTGCCACCTTTCTAGCTTCAAAATGACCTTATTTTCCTCTGAGAACAGCTTGTTTATTCAATTATGGAAAAAAAAATTCTAAATTGGAATTATTACCTCATTGATACTGTTAATAACAAGATTCTGAGTTTGTATAGGGCCCCTTTAAAGACAATGTGTTTTATATTTGTAAGGAATAATTTTAAGCCCGAATATTAATTTCACATTTCCCTCAAAACAAAGAGTGTATGGCCAACAAAATAGAAAAAATATTTTGAATTTGAGATTTCAGTGCTTCAGAAATCTTCGTCCATCATGGTCTGAGTGTGCAGCTTTGGCGCAGCGGTCCATTCAGACGGCCAAGGTGATCTCCCACACTGAAGCATTCAATTATGTCTGGGTAAACGGCTCTTGCCTGGCGTCTAGAATGACCAGCAGATTAAATAATAGGACTATCAGAGCCCTCTCTGGAGCAGATGGAAACACAACCTGATACCTGCTTAATGCCCCACCGAGTGCCCGCGCACTCACGCGCACGCCCACACACACGCATGCATCAAAACAGGGTGCGTGTGTGAGCGTGTGTGTTTTCACTCTCGTCTCGTCCATTCATTTGAAGCTTGTCTGCATGTCCTGTCTTTATCGTTGTTATAACTGCAGGCCTGCTTGAAAATACTGCGCTACTTATTTCGTAGATTAATCACAGTAAAGAACTTGGAGCGGCAAAGGGAGTGAAAAGGGAGATGAGTTGCATGCAGATCTGATAAAGAATGAGTCCGTCAGGGTAGCGTCCCCACCCCCCTCCACCCGCGAAAAAATAGACAGCAAAGTCATTAGAGAGCTCAGCTAACAGAGGGAGGGACTCAGAGACAGAGAGAAAAAGAGAGAGAGAGAGGGAGAGATGGCGCATTGGAGAATAAGATAGAGGAGAAAGAGAGATGCAGCTTTGTAGAGAGAGATAGATTGAGAGAGAGCCTTTGACAGTACATTAGCAGTTTCCGTGTTCTGACTAAGTGTTCAGGCTGGATCAGGTAGCACGGTGATACACTACCTGGCTCCTGTGGGTGTGTTTAGCCATAGAAAATGTCGCACAACGTTCCAGAGAAAAAAATATGTTGAATGGAGGTGAAACGAGCCCATGGATCCACACTCTTTATATGGTTTTGTCTGGGAACACCTCAAGCTCAGGACCCTTGCATTTTACATCTTCATTTACATTTTTAGGGCATTTAGCAGACACTTTTGTCCAAAGCGACTTACAGTAATTCATACATACACTGATTGCGGTGGCTGTCATGCAAGGTGCTGACCAGCACATCAGGAGCAGTTTGGGGTTTAGTATCTTGCCCAAGGACACTTCGACATGCAGACAAGGGGAATCGAACCAGCGACTTTCCGATAACAAGATGCGGGCTCTACCCCTGAGCCACAGCCGCCCTTCACAGAGCCCCCGCATTGCATCCTTCAAATATTTAAGAAATCCCTTTTCTTTGAAAGGCGTAATCGTGTCTGAACCAAAGACAGAGATACTCCCATTCGTTAACATTCAGGCCAGAGATTCAGGCATCAAGCTGGCATGCTGGACGTAGCAAATCAATGTTGTCAGCCGCGTCGTCATGAAAGATATGTTTTGTAAGACATTAAGTGATGATATATTCCCAAAATGTTGCCGTAAATCAAGACGGATCGATGAAGGAGGCTTGTTTTCTGAAATATATGACGGCGTGTAGTCAAACTGTCGCTATTCCTAAAACACTCACAAGCTGCGAGTTCAACAAATCATCATATTTATATTTGAAGACAGGTTTGGTTTTTAGTGCACTCAAATGGCTAACATCAAAGGGCATCCATAACTCAGGCAAGTGTCCTGCAGTGTTAGACACACTTGTGGTGCTGGTTGGTGAGCGTGAACACCTGGGGACTCGTTACAGAAATGTAACAGCTCGTCCTATCCTTTCGTTCCTATCGTTTCAAAGATAGCAAAACTGTTACCAATTATTAAACCCATGACTGCGTCCTGTCCCACCACACATCTTATCTAAAGTAATCCTAACTTGACCTGTAAACTTGTGCAGTCGTGCCTGTGTTTAAAATGTAGACAAGACAACGGCTTTCTCACTTCACCTAATTTAAGAATTGCAACGACTTATCAATCAATTGATTAGTTGATCAAAAGAAAAATTCTTCATCAATCATTTTGATAATCAATTAATCGTTCTTGCAAAAAATGTCAAACATTTGCTGTTTCCAGCTTCTTAAATTAAAGAATTTGCTCCTTTTCTTGGTCAGTTTCCATGTTTCTGTCATGCTCCTACTGCAAATGTCATCCTACACTGAGATGAGGGTTGGTTTCAGAATTAGGAAGTTTGTGTAATGAGACCCCTGACCCCTGCCTATCACGTCTGAGGCCAGGTGCTGCTAATCAGAAACTGATTGCGTGCAAAGGAAATGAGCCGAGCTCCGAAGAGACACCACTTCATATCATGGAGGCACTTTTACTCAACGCTGCTGTTGAAGTTGAGCTGCTATGTTTCCCGCTAGAAATAGATATTGTAAACAAATCTCAAAGTGGGTTGTAAAACAGGTAATTAAATTATGTGCGGTTCAGTTTTCAGGGAGATTTTGCCCCTCCACCTCCCCTCCTCTCTTTTTTTTTTCTTGAGGATTTTTGGCTTGCACTACCTTCACAGCTCTTCATCTCTCCTCCCTGCACTGCAGGTTTCTGGCTTTTTCCCAAAACTAAAATCAAGTGCTCTCTCGCTTTCTCTCCCTGGCTCTCGGTGGTATGAGTGTGTGGCAGTCATGTGCCAAACTAGCCAGCTAGCTTTGGCAGTAATTAGCCACCTGTGTATACTTGCTCATAGCACTGCAGGCAGACTATAAATATCCATACATTAGTGCACTACTGTACAAATTGCTTCTCCGAGGCGGCTCTCTCACACACGGATACATTTAATCTCTACAGAAACGCCCTGCTGCAGCAAAAAGATATATGATGATTTGTATTGTTTCATTCATGGCCAGCCGTTTATGAAAAAAAAAGAAAAAAGACTGCAACACTTGGGATTATGTCTATCCATTTCCTCATCTTCTTGCACAAGACCCTGGCTCTCCAACAGTCGCTATGAAGGCAATTAGCCTACTACCAAATTTAGTGTATTAATCAGAAAAGCCAGTGATATGTTATGCAATACCCATGCAGTCTATTTTAGACAATAGAACTTGGCTCAGTAGGAAAGCTAATTAAAAGATAAAATCACCTTCTTGTTTGTCCAATTAAAGACTTCTGTCAGATTGGACCCTTGGAATAACTTCATCATGATAACATGAGAGGAGCCGTAAGTGTGTGCGCACCTCTCTCTTTCTGTGCATGCACGGGATATTGTACAGTACGCGTGTGCACATATGCAGGCGATTCTGTGCTTCCCGGAGAGAGGGCGAGGGAAGATGGAAAGGAACCAAGGAGACAGAAGGAGAGAGCCAGAGCGAGGGAGCGAGAGAGCGACAGCTGAGACAGAGATAGAGAGGAATAGGTTAGACGAGGCCAGCAGACGAGGAACAGAAAGAACGAATTAACTGATAAAAGACACAGTGTGAGAGGTGGACAGGGTTTTGGGTTGTGGGGAAGCGAGGACGCGGCGGGGGGAACGAGCGGCGAGAAAAAGGCACAGCATGAAATGACGAGAGAGAATGGCAGGTGAGGATGAGAGGACAGAGGAGAAGAATAGAATAATGCAGAGAGAAAGAGAAAAAGGGCCGTGTCCACAAATGACCTTGGGCTTCAGCCCGGCTGAGCTGATTGGAGATCAGAGATAATAGTGGTGAGGCTGCTGTCGCCACTCGTCTGCAGGGGCACACACGAATACACACTCATAGGCGCACACACACACACACACACACACACACTGAGTTTCCTCCAAGACGAATACCTCCTTAATAAGCCATATGCTTTCAATAAAAATGCTAATTATCTTTACACTGCAGCACAGTCAGGTTAACACGGCTTCTGTGTGCGAGAAATAGAAAATGGAAAGGAAATGGAGAGTGGGGGAGACGGAAGAGGCATCCGAGGTGCAGTGTCAGAGCTGTTCGTGTGATTAGAGACGTTTCTGAAAAATTTAGACGATACCAGCGCAGATATTAATGAATATTTAGAAGATTTTTAATGAATGTGAAAGCAGACAGGCGACACAGTCTCACAGCAGAACATAGCTGTTATTGTTATTGTTCTGCTTTTGTTTTCTAATATTCATTCAAAGCATTGCTGGGAATAAATGAGCTAAATGAGAATTGTTTTTTTTTTGGGGGGGGGGCAGCTGCAGAACTAACTCTTCAATAGTGCAGTCTAAGTGATTTTGCAAATGATCAGTCACAGATACTGGGTGGATAAAAACATGCCACACCTCTGCAGAATTCAATTGAGAGAGAAAGATTGAGGGAAGATGCTTTCTAGTTGATGTTTTTTTCCTGGAAACAAGGACACCTTCCGGGAAGTTTGTCGTCCGTTCTTCTCTTCTTCTCACAAAAATCACAAAAGACCCCTCATCTCGGGCATTATCCTGCATGCTCGAGCTCACCTTGAGAAAAAAACGTTTCGACAATTGTCTCGCCACCCTGCTACATTCGCTCAGTTAAATTCCGCTCGCTGACAGATGAATGACTGCGATGCGTGAAAAACGTTCATTTCGTACCCGTGTCATGGCGAATAAAAACAGAAGTGCCTTGCAAAAAAATAATCTTGCAATGAGGTCACCAACAGAGGCATCCGGTAATCTAGCGAAACAACGGGCGGCAACACAAATTGAATGACATTTGTTTGACATTTTGCGTGCCATTTGGTGTACTTGTTGCCGCCATGCTTTTTCATTTGAAATCTATTAGTTGCCGGCAACCTTGAACTTGGCATGTTTTTCCTTTGTGTCTGGGAGGTTGTATACACCAGACTCAGGTGATGTGAAGTCCTTGTTGTTCGCTGTCATTAATCCTCGTCTTCTCAGCCACAATGTGTCTCTTTGTATTGTTTAAATCTGTGTGTGTGTTTCCAGCATCAATATCTGTCGTTCCATCGCGCACACCGCCCTGCACAGACACACTATCTGCTTTTCCTTTCCCAGCTTTTCACACAAGGGAACTGCTTCCTTGTGGTGAACCATTTTATGTCTCCTAACGGCATAGACACACACACACACTCGCACGTGCACACACACACGTATACGCGCACTTGTTTTAGGTTTAACACGATCTCCTTCCAGAGATTGCTTATTTATCGGGAGTTGTGCGAAGCCGCACTAGTTACCATGCATTTTTCATGAGGCTAGGATTTAATGGTTGCCTGTGTGTGGGGGCGTACGTCTGTGTGTTTGTGTGTCACATGTGTTTGTGTATCTCTTGCGGTTGGTGATGAGTTCTATGTGTTGAAGAATGTATGCATGTGCAATATGTAGTGCACAGATGCTATATATAAACATGTGCCATTCCGGAAGTCCTTCCAAATGTTTTCCCTTTGAGGATTCAGCCTCCTCTCCTCTCTTCTCTTCTCTTCTCTTCTCCTCTCCTCTCCTCTCCTCTCCCTCACTTCTCCTCCCGGGAGACCAGTTCCATTCAGCAGGTCTCTAACGGTCTCCGAAGACACAAGGGCACAGCCTGCAGGATTAGGTTTCTGCCATGTTCACATTCCATTCAGTTCCCACCCCCCCCGGGAGAACGGTGGAATGGGACTCATATGTTTAAGAGGTTCCGAGCAAGTGTGCGCATTTCATCTCGGGCCGACACGAGCAACCCTCCGTCGAAGCTCGGAGGATAAAGCTTTGAATATAATAGACAGGGAATTGGTGTTGGGGCTGAAGAGAACCGGCACATTCAGTATGCTGCCACCTCCACACACAGATGATTGCGCACTCGCACACAGAGTCACACAGAGTAGGTGACATACACAAAGCGTTCGCTCACCCACTGTGCATCAGAAAGCATTTTAATGTGGCAGTTTTGGCTGGTCCACTGAAATGCTATCCCAGTAATCAAATCAATTTTCTGGTTTTCATTGCTCTGTTGCTATTAGCATACATTAAAGAGCTCATTATCTCAGGTCATTTTCTATGGCAGTGTTTTGTCCTGCTCTGGGGATAGCGGCGCGATGAATGCCGTGAATGTGCGTGTTTTTCCATGTTTTGTCATGCTCATTCATTGCTCCTCTCCCCCCCCCACCCTCCGTCTGCGTGGCGCGCGTGTCTCTGTATGTGTGTTTGACATATGTGCGACGCATTACTGTCAGATAGCTTCCCCCGTTGCAGTGCAGTCTCCTCAGACGCTTACGTAATGTTATTACCAATCACACATGGAGAGCATCCTGGCACTCTCACAAGGTTAGGATGAAATATGAGAACGATTATGGAGATCTGAGATTGTATTATCATGATTTCCTTATTATTGCATCATTAATCTATTTTTGTCTCTTGTCTCTATCTCTTTCTCTTCTTCTCCCCCGTCAAATCCTTCGCCTATGGCTCGTGCAGAAGTGGAACAAAAAGGTGAGTCTGTGTAAAGGAGCACGCCCACGTTCGCACGTGCACGCACGCATGCTCAGGATTTGGGGTTGGGTGTCACTTTCTTGATGCTGGCGCCTGAGGCGTTTTGTACCTCGTGGCAGGATGACATCTCTTTCAAAGTCACGGCTGCTTTATTAAGACAGCTTGATCTCACCATATAGAGGCAATTTCGAAACACTGGCTCTCATTAGACACACTCCAGGCCCATATTATTCCATGGTATCGTGTAGAATGTCACTTAATAAACTCTCCACGAGTCGAGCACACTTTTATGATGAGCCAATGAACAGAGAATTACATTGACATTTAATATTTCAAATGCTTCCCCATGATATGAAAAATTATGCCAGGGCTTTGAATAGCCAGTGAAAATTAAATCAATATTCCCGGACCTTTGCGTAGGATCTGGAATCATATTATTTGGAAGAATGGGAAAAACCACAATGCACATCTGGTCTGTCTTTGTGCATATCTGCTTTGTGCATGTGTACGTGTGTGTGTGTGTGTGTGTGTGTGTGTGTGTGTGTGTGTGTGTGTGACAGCATTCCAGTTAAATTGCAAAGGTCCCTATGACTCCGGTCGCACCGGCTTCCCACAATTTACTACGTCTCCCACATCACTCATAAAACATGACCCCGGTATTCCAAGATGGGAATACCGGGCAGAGAGTGGGAAATGAATTATTGTAACAATTGCAGAAACAGCAGGCGATAAAAGACGTGTTCGGCCCTACAGTTGGTTGTTCCTGACAGAGATAGAAAGGGAGTGAAAGGAAGAAAGAGCTATGAGACTAATGAGGAGCCGGGGTGGGAGGCAGGGAGGGAGGAATGGGAATAGAGGGAAAGGGGGGGGGAGTAGAACAAAATGTGCCATTTTCTCTTTTTCTCTTTGCTGTGAGAGCAGGGTATTATCTGTTGAATAGGAGGCATGCTGTTGCTGTGCTTAAAAGTGACAGTGACTATACAACATCCAAATCACAACACAGTAAGCCTATCATGTCATCGTCACTCACTGGCGGTTAAGGTTAAGTTAAAACACAATGCAACATTTATGAAAAGAGGCAAACATTTCACAGGCACTGTCAGGGAATCCAGAGAGAATATTTGACATTTCACAGCGGCTGCCTGAAAATGGATCTGATGTGAAAATGTTTGTCATTCGCTCCGCAGTATTTCTCTGCCCTGGCATTCTGCGAGGAGTGTACCAAAGTGAGCATCTCTTTGAGTCCGATCACCAGTCCGGTGCATGGTGCAAAGACCCGCTGCAGGCCTCAGACAAGATCTACTACATGCCCTGGACACCGTACCGCACAGACACACTAACAGAGTACTCGTCGAAGGAGGACTTCATCGCAGGCCGTCCCACCACCACCTACAAACTCCCGCACCGCGTGGATGGGACTGGTTTTGTTGTCTATGACGGCGCATTGTTCTTCAACAAGGAGCGCACGCGCAACATCGTAAAGTTTGACCTGCGCACTCGCATCAAGAGTGGTGAGGCCATTATCGCCAACGCCAACTACCACGACACCTCACCATACCGCTGGGGCGGCAAGTCCGACATTGACCTGGCGGTGGATGAGAATGGACTGTGGGTGATCTACGCCACGGAGCAGAACAACGGGCGCATCGTGGTGAGCCAGCTCAACCCCTACACCCTGCGCATCGAAGGCTCGTGGGACACCAGCTACGACAAGCGCTCCGCCTCCAATGCTTTCATGATCTGCGGCGTCCTGTACGTGGTCAAAACCGTCTACGAAGACGACGACAACGAAGGGACAGGGAACAAAATTGACTACATGTACAACACCGATAAGAGCAAAGAGATGACTGTGAACATACCATTCCCGAATTCCTACCAGTACATCGCTGCAGTGGATTACAACCCGAGAGACAACCTGCTTTACGTGTGGAATAACTACCACGTGGTCAAGTACTCGCTGGACTTCGGCAACAATGGTAGGTCCCACCTTTAACCCAATCCCCCTTTTCTCCACCCCCTCCTCCTGTCATTCTTCAGCCTTCTTTTTACTTCATGCTTTTTGACTTCAACTGTCTAATAAGAAAAAGATGTCGTTTTTTTGTTCTTCTCCCTCACTTCATTAATTGGACAGGCTGTGAAGTGATTTTTCTAAATCTCCGCATGAAATACCCTGGCATATTTGTAATGCTTTTTGATATTCATTCATTCTAATATTCATAATGATAAATGCTTTTTGTTGTGACATAAGGAATACTTACAGCCACTAATCTTCCTCCAATAATTAATTCTGCAAAAAGGACTCAAAAATGAAGAAAAGCACCATCTGTGCTGTCACAATTCTCAATTATGAACACCACCCAACCCATGGTATCTGCATGTTTCAAACTTTTAGAGCGGGTCCCTCGCTAAACCGGTGTCATTTGAATTGTAGATGCCTGCAGGGTTGATATTTGTGAAAATGTTTCTGCTTTAGTTCACCAAAGCGTTCCCGTCAAAGACATCCTAAAAACTACCTTGATCTCTGACTTTAGAAGAATATCTCTAATGATGTCATGCTGTGCCTTCAGTACTGTAAATGCCTCGTGCCTTTTACTGTGCCAGCACTTCTCTTGAGTTTCTCAGCTGCTTAACAAATCCTAATGCATTCCTTGAGAATGGAGCCAGGAATGTCTGGAGGAGGAACTGACACCGCTTTCATACAGGACATCCGATTATGATAACAATTTAATGGCACTTACACTCACATTTGACTTTTTCCTGTTGGTTTATTGTTAACCAATTCACACAAGGCTGCTGCCACTTTTGGTTTGTTTTTTTAAAGGCTGTGCTGATTTTGGTATCAGCTAATGGATGTAATGGCAACATGTGAAAGGAGCCGCTCCCAGTGACAAACTCACATGATGATTATCAGTACCCCGCAGTTCCCCTCAGCTCTGAAAAGCATTTTAGCATATTCCAGCTCATCGTTTGGGTTTTAATGCCTGAGACTTTGGTTTGCGCTCAGTGCTCTCATGATTTTTTTTTTTTTTTTTTTTTCCTACAAAAAGTGTTGATGAACTATGTAAACACTACCTGCTCAGCACCACAGAACAAATAAGCATGGTTAACAACTAGTTGGTGGACATAGTAGAGCACTTAAGCTAAAGCTGAAAAGCTATTTCCTAAAAGAGTTGGTGGAAACCAAAACGGAGCAAAAAGGAGAGTGAATTACATTCAGTAAGTTTCATCGTATAAGGTGAAATTGTCAGACCTGGGTTTTAAGGAGGACTCAGATGCAGTCAGAGAACAGTATTGACAGGCTTTTATTTTGATGTTCCTTGTAACTCTTTAGACAGGGTGACAAACAAACAGGCTATGAAAATCTAGACTTCGCCAAACCGAACGAAGACAAAAACCATTACAGAAAGAAACAAAATAATAATCACTCAAACAAGAGGAAAAACACTACACTGGTCTGAACACTAAATAAGCTATGTAAATCTCAACAAAACCACTCTCACGGAGGGAAAAAAAAACAAAGCAGACCAAACTACACGAATCAGAAAAACTATAAACAAAAGGTGCTCCAAAAGGGAGGAAACAACACTTCTATCTAGACCTAACCAAAAAGCATAAACAACTCAGGTCACTCTTCTGCAGAGGAATACAAAAATCATGAAAATACA
>OMLP01024198.1:0-15866 GCA_900302685.1 Spondyliosoma cantharus | reverse complement strand
TGGGTGGGTGTTTGCATCCTTTGCAGACGGTGCATTCACATTATCCATCAGCTCTCCGAGGTCGATGACTGTCAGTCTGACGTTACAGCAGCTCTGTGTCTTTAAGGCCCCTCCCCCTCTGCTCTGATTGGTCAGCTCACACACGCCTGAGTCAGCACCGCTAACAGCAACAACACCAGCAGCTGTGCTAATGCAGATGTGACACATGATGACAGTGTGATGTCACAAAGTCACAGAATTAAAGGCGGGACTACCGGCGAGGCGTTCAGGAGCAGTGTTCTCTGTGGGAGGGAGGAGCTTCTTGTTTCAGTGATTCATCTGGACTAAAGGTTCTGGAACCGGTCCAGTGGGTTGCCTCAGCTGGCAGCTAACACACGACTGCAGCAGCTTGACTTCCCAATCAGAAGAGATGCACCTGAGCGTCTTCACAGAGGTTCAGGTTTCAGTGAACAGCCGACTGATCCAACGGAGACTGAGCAGAGCCGACCTGCAGCTCAGAACTCTGATCCAGAGGACGAGGTACCGTCAGAGAGGAGGGAGGTTCCATCAGTCATCCATCAGTCATCCATCATCCATCATCCATCATCCATCAGTCATCCCTCTTTAGATCACAGATGATTTTCACCTTCTGGGATTTATGTTCATAAATTCTTCTCATTTCTTTTTAATGAAACGTGTTTTTCTTTTTTCACATTTTAGTTCACATGTGACAAAATAACCACCTGCATGTGATAAAGCAGGAAAACTTAGAATTTACATGTGAACAAACGAATGGTCATGTGACACGTTTTGTTTCCACATGTGGAAAAAGACAAACACACGTGAAAACATGAATGTAAAAAAGTAAAGTTCACCTGTAAAAATGATGAATTGTAACATGTAAAAGATTTAATTTCTCATGTGGGATATTAAAGTTTTAACATAAAAATGTTCATCATATATAAAAAAAATGAATAAAAAACAACCACTTGTGAAATTTTCCAGTAAAAAATACGAGAAAATGTGAATTTTTTGTTTACACGTGTGTACATTCTTGTCTTCATGTGAAACAGTCATAAAGACTTCATTTCTACGTTCCTCTCTCTTCCCTCGGTCCTCCTCCTCCTCCTCCTCCTCTTCCTCCTCCTCCTCCTCTTCATCGTCTCCGTCTCTTCTTCTTCTTCGTTGTTTCTCCTCGCTGTGCGTCCACCCACACTAACCCAGCATGCACTCTGCCCCGGGCTCCCTCTCTCGTCTCCATACATACAGGAGCAGTTTACTGTGTGCTGCAGAGCTCTCCGGCCTCGCTGTGATTCACACACTGAATAAACTGCATCGTATAAAAAACGGTGGAGGAATTAGTGTCAGAAAAAAACAGCAGGATTTACATCCAGCGAGAGACGAGGAGCCGCTGGTTAAAGGAGCAGTCCGACTGTTCATCAGCGTCAGACGAGAGGTTTGATATCAGTGTCATCAGTGAGAGTCTGAGACGGAGGTCCACGGTGTATTTACAGTCCGATGTAGGGCGCCAGATGGTTTTATGTAATGTGACTAAAGCCTCTACAGGAAGACGAGATGGTCAGAAGTCTTCACCTGTAGAGATGGTGATGACGTCACGCAGGTTAGAACCAGCAGTGAGCTGTGATTGGTCAGAGATCAACGTGCAGTCTGTCACGCCGAGACTTTGTGACTCTACGATGTCCTGATGCGACGCGGCGACCATCGTGAACAGGCGGCGAGTCTCACGGTCCAAACAGAAGACGCAGTGAGACGTGACACGAGCGCTGCAGTGAGAATGTGGATTGTTATCAGGATCACAGCAGAGCGTCGACCTCTCGCCCCGATCTGACTCATCCGGAGAGAAAACTCTCTTCACACACTCCCACGCCAACACGTCCGTTTCCTCCCCGCCAAACACTGTTGGAGCTGCAGCTAAAGTCGTATATATATGTAGGAAGGGGCGTGGCTTCAGCTCTGTAATGACAGCGTCCACAGTGTCGATACCTCCCTCCACCTCAGCCCCCATCAAAATATCACTCACCTGCAGGAAACTGTGTGTGATGACGTTATGAGTCACTGCGTTACGTGACGGCTCAGAGTACATGAGACGTTTGGACGACCCGTCTGAGGTTCTGATGCAGCTCTCAGTGTGGTTGTGTTGTGTTGTGTTGTGTTGTGTTGTGTTGTGTTGGAGCCGCTACAGACGCTTTGAGAGTCGTATTCTTAGCCGGGTAAGAATAGCTCCTCTGTGACTCAGATGGTTCTCTGCAGCCCACAGAGTATCTACAGAGTATCTACAGTCTGTACTGCAGCCGCCCCAACACACAGCGAGACCATGAAGCAGGACGCTGCGTCCAACATCTTCTTTGTCCCTCTTCTTACTGCGTTTCCTCACATCGACCTGACTTCCTGTTTGCTTTCAGCTCCTTTAACGCTCTTCTGACTCCAGCATCAGAGCGTCGTTGAGCGTCTGTGACTCTAGTTTATTCATCAGCACTCGTCAGGAGCCACATGAAGAAGCAGCACCATCGTTTACATAAAGATTCATTCTGGCTACTTTATGCAAATCAGGGCGTGCGGTGTGACGTGTTGCCTGCAGACGTTTAACAAACAGCTGTCAGGTTTAGATGCAGACAGATTCTGCAGCTGCTGAACTTATTTCACATCTTAAAGGTCTTCAGAAACACATTTCGCTTTCCAAACTAGCCGCCATGTTGGTCCGGTTCGTCCAATCAGGTGCAGCCAGTGTGTGGATGTCGGGGGGTCGTATGACGCTCCTGAGGACGACATCATCATCTGATTGGCTGTCAGCTCAGCAAATCAATGCATGAGAAGGGAAATGGGGAAAAAAAGACGTGTCAATAACAAAACAATAAATAAGTAAAAATCAAATGTGGACACGAGGAAAACAAAACAAACTGAATTTTCACGCCGACTCGATGGAATATTAAATGAATCCTTTACGTTTTACTTCCTGCTCCGATGTTTCTGTCACGTTAGCATAAACGCTGCTCGGCGGCTCGTCTGACACTCGGAGCTGCTTCACATGCCAGACTATTTTAGAGAGGTCACGTCTGAACGAGCTGCTGTTGGACCGCGACGTGTTTCTGTTTGTTCCTGCAGACAGAAAACACCAGGCAGGAGAAACTCTGGGAGAAATAATAATAATAATAAATATAATAATAAGAGGAGGAAACTAACAAATACAGAAGAGACGGGATTTAATCTTTCAATCATACTTTACATCAAGTCTAGAGAGATATAATCCCTCACACCTCGATTCAGGGGAGTTAAGATCATTTACATATTGTTATTGTTTTATTGAATTAAGACTTCAGCTTAATAAAGGTGTAAATCTGGTCTGAGATCAGGTTGTGATGTGTTCTCTCCTGCAGACTGTGATCACAGCAGACGAGCTGAAATGTTCTGTGGACGACGACACTTCACCAGACTTTATATCATCAGGAGGAGAGGATGACTTTATATCATCAGGAGGAGAGGATGACTTTATATCATCAGGAGGAGAGGATGACTTTATATCATCAGGAGGAGAGGATGACTTTATATCATCAGGAGGAGGGAGAGGCTTTATATCATCAGGAGGAGGAGAGGATGACTTTATATCATCAGGAGGAGGAGAGGATGACTTTATATCATCAGGAGGAGAGGAGGACTTTATATCATCAGGAGGAGGAGAGGATGACTTTATATCATCAGGAGGAGAGGAGGACTTTATATCATCAGGAGGAGAGAGGATGACTTTATATCATCAGGAGGAGGAGAGGAGGACTTTATATCATCAGGAGGAGGAGAGGATGACTTTATATCATCAGGAGGAGGAGGATGACTTTATATCATCAGGAGGAGAGGATGACTTTATATCATCAGGAGGAGAGGATGACTTTATATCATCAGGAGGAGAGGATGACTTTATATCATCAGGAGGAGGAGAGGATGACTTTATATCATCAGGAGGAGAGGAGGATGACTTTATATCATCATCAGGAGGAGAGGATGACTTTATATCATCAGGAGGAGGAGAGGATGACTTTATATCATCAGGAGGAGAGGATGACTTTATATCATCAGGAGGAGAGGATGACTTTATATCATCAGGAGGAGAGGATGACTTTATATCATCAGGAGGAGGAGAGGATGACTTTATATCATCAGGAGGAGAGGATGACTTTATATCATCAGGAGGAGAGGATGACTTTATATCATCAGGAGGAGGAGAGGAGGACTTTATATCATCAGGAGGAGAGGATGACTTTATATCATCAGGAGGAGGAGAGGAGGACTTTATATCATCAGGAGGAGAGGAGGACTTTATATCATCAGGAGGAGGACTCTGCTTAGAAATCCTCAAATAAGACGCTCCTCACATGTGCAGAACTTGCCTCAGAAAGTTACTATTTTTAAGTTTAATTCAGTATCAAAGCAATCCAGTGATAGTTGTCTGTACATCCACAGGTTCACTGCAAACAGGAAGTGCTAACAGATAATTCTGCAAAGTTTTAATTGAGTTTTAGAGTATTTGGGTTTTCCCCCCTGACCTCCATCAAACGTTACAAATAAAAACAAACAACACAGTCGTATCTTTCAAAATTTATTGAAACTGTTGTAATATGATGAGATCAGAATGGACATAAATCGTTGACTAACCTTGCATAGGTTACAGACTATGCCTCACCAACGAATGACAAACATTGCATACTGCAGCGAGAACCCAGACGAAACAGAAGCTCAAATTAAAAAAGAACCAACGTGGTGCAATCTGAGCGACTGCGGGTTCAGGGAGGATCTCAACAGCCCAGTGGAGAGTATATTCATCTTTTTATTTTGTTATGACGTCTCCGGCACCGGGACTTTAAGTCATTGTGGTCGGGATGAGACTTTGGTTTATGACGGTGAGTGAGGACGAGAGGGGACACAAACTACCACTAATGACAAACCTCGTTAGTCCCAGAATAACCAGTCATCCATCTGAAAACAGAACATTTATACATTATGATGAGAAAACAAATGTTGTGGTGTTAATAATAATAATAATAATTTGTTTGAGTTCAAATATTCCACCAGCATTAACTCATGTGAGTGATCATGCAGCTCTGTCTCCAGCTTCATCATCATCATCATCATCATCATCACTCGTGTCATGGCTTTTTAAATCACTTCCCCATGAACACAGTCACTGATGCAGAGTTTCTCAACCTGTTTATTTTTAGCTTGACTTTGGTTTGACATGTCTTTGTGGACTGAATTCCTCTGGGATCTCTGAGCGCTAAAAATAGTCTTTGGGAACTGATGATGTGTCGTTTTCATTTTAGATCATAAATATCCTTTACAGGCTCGTAATCGGTGGAAATATTCCAGGTTGACGGCAGCTAATTATACAGTGAAGCTGCCTGAAGGATACTGTGTCCCTCAGCCTCGGCTTGTCTTGTCAATAAACCATATTTTTGATTACAAATTGATCTGTTAGCCTTCAATAATTAACGACGACGACAACAAAGTGCATCATCAGAATCCAATTTTATGTCAGCCCACCGTCGGGCAAAACATACAGGTCGATTGTGAAAGCAGCTTATTACAACTTTACGTTTCCTGTTGGTGGCGACCTCTAGTGGCCGGATTATTCCGATAGCAAAGGAGGAAGTCAGGCGATATAAAGAGCGACAGAGTCCGCAGAGGGAGGAGAACGAAGGTGGACGGAGGACTCTGGACCAGGAGGCCGCTGCTCCAGTGTAAACAACAAACCATGGGTTTTTGTTTTTTATACTTTCACGTACGTTGGTTCATAACTGAAGTGAGATACGTTCGCTGTCGATGAACCGAGGATAATCACAAAAACAACCCAAGTCGTCTGTGCGAGCGAGTTTCGATCCAGATTGACTGGTCTTGTCAGGCGGCGACCTCGAGTGGCCGTAGTGGTTCTAACAGCAGCAAAGGAGGAAGTCAAGCAGAGGCAGAACTCGTGTATGTAGTTACTGTAGTTATTTAAACCCAAACCACCAGGACTTCCGGAACCAAGGAAGTAGTTTTGTTACCTAAGCGAACCAAACTGCGAGCATACAATGAAGGTTCGGTTCGTCTGTTACTGGTACAAGACAACGGCCATGTTGTTTTAAGAGGCTGATAATCGTCCTGTTTCCTCGTTGAGGTATGATGATTTAAAAAACGATCATAAAGGTTTTCTGTGTAAGCAGCTTACGATCTTGATTTATGTTTCCAGTTAGGCGGCGACCTCTAGTGGCCATATTGATTAAACTACAGCAGCAAAGGAGGAAGTCAGGAGGTCGCTTTTGACTTACTAATTTTATTTACTTATTTTAACCCAAACCAAAATATTTACCTGAACCAAACCAAAGTGTGCCGACAGTACGAAGAAGGTCCAGAACGTTTATCTCTTATTTAACTGTTGACTCTGTGAAACGGTCGCAGTCTGTTTTGGTTTAAGCACCAGAACTACTCGGTTGGGTTCAGGAAAAGATCCTGGTTTGAGTAAATATAAGTCGTTCAGCTGCATAACGAAAAAAAACTTGTCAATTTCGTCTCACGTCTCCGGGGTCTCCTCCATTACTGCCTACACTGGAGGGGTATCATCGCCTGTAACGTTGGGCCGTTGACCGAGCCGGACTCAAAACACCGAAAAGGAAATCAATTTAAGAAATCCTCCCACTTCTTTAGCCAAACCAGCAAATACTGGGTACATTTACGTGAAGCTACGACAGGGAAGCTTCATCTTTTGTTGACCGTGGCGCCCCCTGTGGACAAAAGATGGCGACGGCCAGAAGCAGCTTCTTTCAGCTCGTCCTCGGTGCAATGGATTTTCTAAACTGTGATTAACTTCCTTCAGAACAAATCGATAGACGCTGATTCAGATGATTGATTCATTTTACTAGTCAGTGATCTGTCGTAAAGGGCACAGAGGTTCAGAAGAACAGAAATCATGCAATACTGTTAGTTTAAAGCTGCACATGAGTGACGTGTGACGTGACAGGTGAAAAATATAATCACACAAAAATGCCTCTAAATGTCGTGTGGAGGTTGAGAAACTCTGCGTTCATTTCTTAACGTCAGCAGTCGAAACAGATTACAGGAGAATCAAACCCAAAATATTTTCCCAGATATCCTGCAAACAACAGATTAATCAGAACTGGTTGATCAATCACGTGATCGGCAGTAATTAACATTTTGGATTTGGCAGTTGAAAGCTTGTAAACTAAAAATCATATGAACTTTATTTTGGAAGGGAAAGGCGTCGATCGTCCTCGTTACTGCAGACAGAAACAACGTTTTGTGAAGCAACAATCTAGAAAATGTTCTTTGTTTTCCGTCTGTCGAGCTGCTCTGATGATATGAAAACAATAAAACTATAAAACATCTTTTGGTCCCTTCATGGTGCAGATACGTCTCAGACTTTTGGCCTAAAACACTACAGATATGAACAAACACACTACCAAACTACCCTGATGTTGCTTTTAATCACTAATCTTAAACATATTTCAAGAAAATATAGGATTTCTTTTTTTTTTTTATGTGATTTCATTCTTTTAAAAAGAAAAAAACAAAACAAGTTGTGAGATTTGTAATCGTTGCCTCCTCGGACCGACTGCATGTTTGACATGAAGCACCTCTGAAGCTTTTGTTTTTGTTTATCATCTGACTGAAACTTTAATTAAAGGGATTTTATTTTGTTCTTCGTTCGACGGCAGTTTGTTCAACGAGCCTCAGACGAGCGGTCGATGACACACAGACGCACAGGAAACACGTCGTCCAGCACAGATGGACTTTTCTAACTTTCGCACTCGTTATTTCAGTGAGAAAAATGATAACTTTTACACTCCAGAGAACTCCTGGAAGTAAAGCTGCTCAAGATAACTCCTGGGAGTAAAGCTGCTGTATACGAGTACAGCAGCTTTACTCCCAGGAGTTCTCGAGTGTAAAAGTTATAATTTGGATAAAAGACACAGCTCAGATTTAAATGACCACCTGGTGTCTAATTAATCCTAAAGCAGCGCAACAAGACTCACAACATGTGGGATCTGTTCATGTCCTGCTGACCTCTGAATAAAAGTTATTAACTGAAGTTTTAAAGGCGCTGTTCACCCACACAGGTGTTTTCCTACAGTCCTGACGAGCGGCTCGACCTCTGAGACGAGGTGTGAAGTGAGAACACCTGTGTGGGCGGACGTGCTCGGCTGCTCAGGTGTTTTATAAGTGCAGACACGCACGTCGACTCTGATGAGATTCAGCTTCCAAATCTCCAAAGTCGCAGGAAGTCATTTTCAAGTGTGAAATTTGCCGATGAGTCTGCAGAGTTTTCATCCCGAAACCAAATCCCTCCGCTGCTGATTTCACTTCTGAGCTGTGGGAAATAAAAAACCTGCAGACTCTTACGTAACTAAACCTCCTGACTCAGACGAGGCTGCTGCTGCTGAGCTGCTCGACACAAACTGCATGTTTGGAGGTGATGTTTCCTCCAACTGAACAAACATCACACTGTTCATCAACACTGACCCTCCGACTAAAACGCCCTGAATGATTGAACACATGAGAGAGTTTTGTCAAGGTGCCACATTAGTTTTGGCCTTTTCCACTGTCTGATTTCAACAAACCAAATACAACAACATGAAGGTTTGTTGTTGTAAACTCTTCACATGTTGCTGTGAAGGAACTGTGTGAATCTCAAAACAGAAATGTACAAAAAAACCTGAATGTGCAAGTAAACATGCTCTTTAAAGGTGCAATGTGTGGAAATGTTAGCTTAAAACAGCAGAGATATCGACTGAAGTTAGCATGCTAACCAGCTAGCTCCTAGCCCAACAGTAAACAACAACAACACTCTGCTAATACGACTGCTCGCTCCTTGGTTAACTTAGCCAACGAGCAAACGGCAGCTATAGTTAGCAGCAGTTAGCGATTACTCTGGGGACCAACTCTTATAAGGTACACCTTTAAATATGTGAGTGACGGTCGGTCAAAGGTGCTTGGGATTGTAGCGCTACGGAAGCCCTAAGGGACAAATTGAAAAAAATATCAAGGACTTAATTTATCCTCGCAACACAAGCTTTGTTATCCTGAGATATCAAGATGAATTACTCAGTGTTCACATCTCTGACAGCAGCCATGATGTGAACACCTTCATATCACACCAGCCAAAACAAGTCGTTTTCACGCACGTTATCTCAGGAAAACATTTGGAATTGTGTGACGACGACATGAATAACTTGAGATCTCGACAGAGAAAAGAAGAATTGTACTCGTCATCACAGGACAGACGGAGGACGTCGTGTTTGACCCGTGTTTGTTCAGGAGAGGAAACAATTCACACAGAAAACGGATCAGTGGAAAAGTGTTCCTGCCTCTCAGAGCTTCTGTACGCCACCATTTTCATGTTAACACCAGGGGAAAGGAAACAGTTTGGGCTCTGTGGCTTGTAAGTTACACTCACTATTTGTTTTTAAGTGTCACATAATTTGTTCAAGTGTCGCCTCGCGGTCGAGTCTAAGTGTCAACACTGAGCGAGGAGGGAATGTGTGGGGGTGAGAGCAGATCTGCTGATGGTTACGTGATGATTCATCACTTGCAGCTGTCATTGTGACTGAATTTTGAGAACAAACTGCAGAACAGAACTGAAGCCAGCGTCGTGCACATTGTGCCCAGATCTTCCTGCTCCTCTCTCTCCTTGTTTTTAAATCATTCAGACTCAATAATCGTCCTCAGGTTGACATTTCCCTCCTGAAAACACCACAGCATAGACGGCCATGTGCTCCCTCCTCAGAACAACACTACAGCAGCAGCAGCAGCCATTTTGCTGGCATGCAGAGTGACTAATGCCTGTGGTTACGTTCAGATGATGCTGGCTGCTCTGCAGAGGAAACACCGACTGCTTCCACTGTGGTCAGATTCATCATTATCTCTCTAAATCCACAGCTCCCAGCCAGAGAAAACATTTATTATGCTCCTAATTTCTTCAGCCTCAATTATCCAAACACTGAGAACATGTTGGATTATTTAAACCTTAATAAAGCATAAAAAATGGTCCGGTCAGAACTGTGAGACGACGTGTGAGGCTCATTATTTCCACATTTTCACAGAACAGATTGGTTTTAAATGTGCAGATCTACTTTATCGGCAGTGATTTTTCTTTTCTTTGTTTTGGTCCCAGGGATCAGAGAGCGGCAGTGTTTTGTGACGATGGCAGTCGACATGAAGTGATAAAGAGCTGCTGGTTTCTGCAAGAGTCCTCAGAAATGTTCCACGCTGCAGTCAGCTTTAAATACTGACGTCGTGTCTCTGGAGGTGTTTGCAACCTGTCCATATGTCTATATATATATATGTGGTAAATCAATCAGATGATCGTGAGGCTGTTTATTGATCAAACCAGCCTCAAAACACCACTTCTCATCTTAAAAGACACTTGAGGACTCGACCTCAGTACAGTGCAGCTCGACCTGCTCATGTACTGTATCTGTATCTCTGTAAGAAACTGAAAATAATGAGCCTCATAATTATGCATCAGATGCGTCTTACTGATAACAGTTTTCTGTTTCTGGTATTTTTTAAGCCTTATTCTCATAATTGTGCTGCTAGCTTTGCAGGCGAAACAAGATCCGGCCACGTTATCTGGGACGGCAGCACAAACCTCTTAAAGTCTCCAAATAAAACTCATTTTTTACATTTATCACCACACAAATGTCTCCAAGTCCACAACATGGGTAGTGCTAAACAGTTAGCCTTCTGCATTAGCAACTGCTAATTATTCCAATCAGTACGCAGACGAGGAGTTTCATCAAATGGAGGAAATAAGTTAAAGTTGACTTCTGTTGAATTATATTAAACTTTGAGTCATACATCGTAGATCCTAGCAGCTAGCTTGGTTAGCCACCTGGCTGCCTCTGCAGTTAGCTTCAATAGTTAATCCAAGAGAGTAATTTGTTTCCTCTCATTGGGATTCACACACACACACTGTTGAACAAGTTGTTAGCAGTTAGCTTCACAAACTGCTTCCTTCATTAGCCGATGAACTGACTCATCAGTAGTGATCCCTGTGAAGTTAGCTTATCCAAGAGGCTAATGTGTTTAGCTTCAGATACTTTCATGTGGATTTGGAGACGAGTAGTTTGCTGCCTTGCTAACCAGACAGCTAGTTTTGTTAGCCGACAAACTGACTCATCAGTCGAGCCCTACGTAGTTAGCTTACCCAGGAAGCTAACATGTTTAGCCTCCTTTCTTGTGGATTTAGAGACATTTGAATAAGAAAGCTAGTTTGCTGCTTAGCTAGCCAGACAGCTAGCTCGGTTAGCCGTTTGGTTGCCCCACGAAAAGACACAGTTTTGAGAATAACGCCCAAAATACTGAGACGTTCTGTGATGGAGGTCAAACTGAAGCACCTGCAGAAGAACGACGGAGGAAACAACCTTTGTTTTATCTCCTCTGTCTTTAAAATATGTAACGCAGTCGTGTGTCATCAACCGTCGTCACGCGAGGCTCCAGGAGGAGGAAGAAGAATATATTCATATCTTTATAGAAACACATTAGTCTGTAACCTTGTTTCCAGGTGTGCAGGGAGCAGTGCATCTTCATGGCAGGAGGAGTTAAGCTGCACATCGTTAAGCTCTTTGCTGTCTTTTTGTAACGGGAGGCACTTCAATCAATTCTAGAATGAGACGGGGTTAAAGGCACTAGAAACTAATCTTTTAGAATATATCTATGAAATTTGTTAAATATTTCTGCTTTCCTTCTTGAAACTTCTTGGTTGTTTTTTTTTAAAAGTCAAATGCAAGAAAGAAAAAAAAAATCGGGGGTCACAAATCACATAAAATGATCCCATGCACTCCGTCGTCAAAGATCAAAGCTTCAGATAAATGAAAAAGGACGATGTAATTTCAGAAATGTCTCTTTTTTTTTCTTTTTTTTAAAAAGAGATCGTCGTTTTGTCTCTTCCTCTTTTTTTCTTGTTTTGTTTTTTTTCAGCAGATTTGTCCCCTTCAGCAGTTAGCGCCGTCATCATGCATCGTATCCTGTCGTTAGCTCGACAACAATGAGGATCATCATCATCATCATCATCATCCCACAGCTCCCGAGGTCCCTCCACAACTGCAAGCAATTTAATACTGTTGTCATGCATTGAGTATACATAGCTATACCATAGCTAATTAGGCCATAATGCTTTAGTATTTTTGACATGCCATGATCTTCGAAAAAAGAAGAGTTCCTGTTCCCTTAATGCTTTTTTTTAACATTCAACACTTAAATGCTCCAAAATAACTTAAACAATAAATAAATAGCCAGTGCACTTTTGGTGAAAACAAATGAGAGAAAAAATTCCAAGGAGGAGAAAGATGAGAGGTCAAAGAAGGAGAAGATGTAAAAAATAAGAATGAGGTAACGTCTTGTGCATGCCGATATAAGAGAGAAGAGAGTCTCCACATGCTTTTATATAAAGGAGTGTTGCGTGGCGTCGTACAGGAAACCTCCAGCCGGTCTGTAGCAGCAGATAATCCTCCACAAGGCTCGGCACGCTTCCTGTTTGGTTCTGATAAGGTGCCTGGAAAGAAACATCGATCCACGTCCGCCGCCGAGTTTTTCCAAAATGTCCCCTGATGTGCCGCAGAGAAAAAACACGCCCCGAACTTCCAACTGTAATCCATCCGAAAGAGTTTCTGCAGGAAGCCGTCCGCCGGCCCGATCGTCAAACCTCAGCTGGCTGTTTTTCTTTTATCCTGAAAGTTTTGAGTCTGTTGCTCAGTCGGAGGTGTCGGGAGAGTTTCTGATAAATTCCTGTGTCGGATTAATAAATCGTGTCCCTTCAGTTTGTTAATGTTAATCTTTTCTGTTTGTGTTAATCGTATCTTACACACTTATTCTTTACGCACTGTTAGAGAAGAAGTCTCAGATAATCTTTCTCTCACTTGGTTCCTTTGCTCCCTTCCTTCCCTCTCCTGTTACAAAATAAGCTCCAGAACAAGATTCACTTTATTAATTAGCTCATCTGAGTTCATCCGAGACAAACTGGAGTCTCTAAAATTTGCATTTAAGACACGAAGAAGACGACGATACCGAAGCAAAGTAAAGATGACTGCACTGTGAAAGGGCTGCACTACCAAGATATCCAGAAATCACTGTTTCCTACATTTCCCACAATGCAATCCAACAAGAACTACAATAATGTCTGTTGTTGGACCCTTTCCTCCAGGTAAAGACCTGCAAATTTGGATTAAGAGATCGAGACACTCTCAACTGCTGGTCCCTCATTTCGTCAACACCTAATATTTCCCATGATGCAGCGTGATGATGTGTCTTTTAATAGACTCTGCCTGCCTGGTGAACGCCCACATCTTTCAAACTGAACACCTCCAGTTTGTGACACGGGCTTTTCTGTCGTCTCTGTGCCAAAACTAGAAGAAGAAGACGACGGCTCTGACGATAATCTGGTGCACAGCGGCGAGGAAACATCGACCTGTGAGCTTCATGTGTTGGATTAATAAAGAAAATGTCTAAAAATCAGTGAGTAATTTATCAAAAACGTCCCCCGACACCTGCTGATCCGTGAACTATTGCCGAACAACTCCGTCGTTGTGTTTTCATGATGTAACTGAGCCTCTATCTTTTTTATAAAGTGACCATGTGTGCCTCTTTGAGTATTCACACATGTTTGAATGCAAAAGAAGAATAAAATGCACCAATGGAGATAAAGCATCCAGACATTTCTACAATATTTACAGCGTTTGCGTCGGTCGCTGCCTCACACGTCGGTCAGCAGCTTCGTCTTGTTCACACAGTTCTGGCTGGGCGCCGTGCAGTTGGCAGTCCTGAGGTTCGCCTCCCTAAAGTTGTCGATGCTGTTGTTCATGTCCTCGTCTATCTCCATGTACTCCGACTTGCTGACCACCGAGGAGCTGCGGCGGCTCGAGTTGGTCTCCGACGCCAAGTTCTGGTTGCTGACGTTGAGCAGCTGGGCCTGCTCCTCGCCCTCCGTCTCCCGGTGGTAGAAGTAGTTGAAGTTGGACACGATGACGGGAACGGGGAGCGCGATGGTCAACACGCCGGCGATGGCGCAGAGCGAGCCCACGATCTTCCCCCCGATGGTCACGGGGTACATGTCCCCGTAGCCGACGGTCGTCATGGACACCACGGCCCACCAGAACGCGTCCGGGATGCTGGTGAAGAACGACTCCTTCTCCTCGGCCTCGGCGAAGTAGACGGCGCTGGAGAACAAAATCACGCCGATGAAGAGGAAGAAGATGAGCAAGCCCAGCTCTCGCATGCTCGCCTTGAGAGTTTGGCCCAAAATCTGGAGCCCCTTCGAATGTCGGGACAGTTTAAAGATCCTGAACACCCTCACCAGGCGGATTACCCTGAGAATAGCCAGAGACGTGGCCTGTTCCCCTCCTCCCTTCCCCTCCTTGTTGTCTTGGTCGTCGGCGAGCTCCGTTCCGAGCGTGATGAAGTACGGGATTATCGCCACGATGTCGATCGAGTTCATCATGTTTTTAAAGAACGCCGCCTTGCTGGGACAAGCGAAAAACCGGACTATCAACTCAAAGGAAAACCAGATGATGCAGAGCGTCTCCACCACGAAGAAAGGGTCTGTGAGGACGTTGGGTTTGTAATACACGGTGATGTTCCCCACGATCTGAATCCGCTGGCTGGGATCCTCCTTCAGCTCTGGTAAAGTCTCCAAACAAAATATGACTATTGAAATAAGAATAACCATGACGGAGACGATGGCGATCCCCCGGGCCGGCCCCGAGCTCTCCGGGTGCTCGAAGAGGAGCCAGATCTGCCGCTGGAACTCCTTCTCCGGGAGGGGCCGCTCCTCTTCTCGGATAAATCCTTCGTCCTCTCGAAACTTCTCCATGGCCTCCACGCCAAGTTCGTAAAACTTAATCTCCTCTGAGAACATATCCAGCGGCACGTTGACCGGCCTTCTTAGCCGTCCACCGGACTGGTAATAATACAAGATGGCGTCGAAACTCGGGCGATTCCGGTCAAAGAAGTACTCGTTTCTTAAGGGATCGAAGTAGCGCATCCTCTTCTTGGGGTTCCCGAGGAGCGTCTCCGGGAACTGGGCCAGAGTCTTGAGCTGGGTCTCGAAACGCAGACCCGAGATGTTAATGACCACCCGCTCGCAGCAGTCGTGGTCGTCGTGGTCGTCGTCGGGCGGGTACAGGTCCTGCGGGTGTCCCGGCAGGGTGGAGGTCTCGTCCATGTTTTCTGTCGACACCACGGTCATCCTTCCTGGTGGGACGAGGACAGGAAGAGGAGGCGTGAAGGTGAGGAGCAGCAGGTCGGAGTGAAGACGCCTCTACTGAGGCCGGTCGCTGTGCAGAGCCTCCGTCTCCACCGTCATCTCCACCATCATCCTCCTCCTCCTCTACGGCAAACGCTTCGTCCTTCACCTGCGAGAGGGCGAAACAAGCACAAGATGTCCGTTCACATCGCGTCTCAACACCCCAACACGAGCAGAGGATCCGTCATGCAGCATCAGAACAGACGCTGCGCTGCATTTGCTGTATTTTTACCGCATACATCAGTATTCAAGTTTGCAGCCCTGCTGCAGCACTCAGCACCACCACACCACCACCACCACCTGTCACATGAAGCTGTCACACTCTCACATGAACAAAGACTGAGTGATTGATTCAGGATCGATATGTGAACGTACCTGAGCTGATCTGGAGGCAGCAGATCCGTCCTCACCCTGCAGCACCTTCTCCTCCCAACTTGGGTTTAATACTGATATCGTTTTACAGGATCTCTGAAAAATTAATAGACTATGTTGTCTTGGTTAACATCCGTATCCTCTTGGTGTTGGTTTTCAGCGTCGAGCGGAGCAGCCCGCTGCAGGAGGAGGAGGAGGAGGTGGAGAAGGAGGT
>OMLP01024196.1:0-16232 GCA_900302685.1 Spondyliosoma cantharus | reverse complement strand
AAAATAAAATAAAAACTAAAGGAAAGGAAAGGAAAGGAAAGGAAAACTAAAGGAAAGGAAAGGAAAGGAATGAACAGAGGAGGAAAGAAAAGGGGAAAAAACATAGGAAATGAAAATAAATGAAAGAACAAAAGGAAAGGAAAGAACAAAAGGAAAGAAAAGAAAAGAAAAAACAAAGGAAAGGAAAGGAAAGGAAAGGAAATTAAAAGAAAAGAAAGGTTAAAAACAGGGGAAAAACAGGAAAGAAAGAAAAGACAAAAAGAAAAGACAAAAAATAAATAAATAAAGAAATTAAAGAAAAGACAGGTAAGGAAAGGAATGGAAAAGAAGAAGGAATTTGATAAGGATACAATTTAAAAGATTTCCATTTAGGACATTTTTTGTCAAAAATGACCTACAGTAATCCACACATACACTAGATGCCGACCTTGCCCAAGTACACTTCTACATGCAGACCAGGGGAATCCAGCCAGCAACCTTCTGTCAACAAGACACTGGCTCGACCCCTGATCCACAGCCACCCATAACGATGAAGGTGAATGAACAAAATACAAATAAAAAGGATTAGCAGAAGATGATAGAGTTATGTTATTGTAGTCCAACATTGTACAAAATCCAACAGCAGTAGTAAAATATACCAGAGATAAAAGGGCAAATAAAATAGACAAAAAAATATACCCAGAAGTTTTGACAGTTAAGACAATACTGTTTGAGGGTTTCTGTTAGGGAAAGACCGATGTTTTCAGGGCCAATGCTTTTCAGGTTTTTTCAGGCTTCAAGCAGGCCGACACCACTGACATTAGAATCATTATCATATCGTTCAAAATCATTATTACTTCTTTTTAACCAATTTTAAACCTTCCACAGTTTCAACTGAGATGAAAAACAGAGGAATTATTTGATCTGAGAAGGGATATGAGATGTGTAATGTCCAGAAAGATTGTGTTAGATATTATAATTGTCCCTAATTGTCTTTTTAACTTTTTTTTCTCACATATACCTGTTTGATCTTTGTATTTTCCTGCTGTTTATGAAACTGACCCTGTGCAAGTCCATGTTCTGAATGACACCCTCCTTCTCTTCCAGTAGATGGCAGTCTTGTGCCTTGAAGGAATAATTTCACACCACTTCTCTGGTCTCAGCTGACTGTAATTCTCAGGACCAGTGTGAGATTTGAGCATCAGGTAACATTTAAGGTTTAAGCCTTGTCCTTTATTCTCATCATCTTTGAATTTGATTTTGATAAGCATGCTTCATCATGCCTTCGAAATGAATCCTAAAAGTCAATCACTGTTGTTCCAAAAATGTTATCTTCACAGATTGTTTTTGCTTTGCCCACAAGAGTTATCAGATGTGAGTCTTTCAGAGTTAATATCGTGGCAGCATGACAAGGTCCCTGCTTGGATGAGGGGCCTCTTCATTCATGTATATATGCACGTCATGGCTTAATGCCCTGGTACAATCCATCCAGATCCCTTTTCATTCTCTGCTCCTAGGAGTCACATGGGGTCACATGGGTGAAGGCGGTCATATGATTTCATTAGGAATACATAGGTCGCATGATCTGTCAGGGACACATACAGTGCACATGGTCCTGTTCATACATAGGTTATTGTACATTACCTGTTGCTGGACTCCCTTACTATCATCACTCTGAAACTGGTTTAGCATCCTTCACTCTTTAATTTCCCCCTTTAAGTATCACATTATTCTTCATAATTCAAGCAGTTCATGGTGACTTTAATGTTCAAACCCTGGGTTTTATGGCTGCGCCATTTCATTGAGAGGAAATGTTCTGCATCATTCATCCTGACACATTCAGTATCTGTGGAAAGTTTTGGTTCTCATCTAGAATTTGAGATAGAGCAATGTTTGGATTTTGTGGGTTTGAACAATAGTTGACTTGCCCAGCATGAGATTGTATGACAATCAGGACAAGAGGAGTTGTGGGTGATTTAATGGGATTGAAAAGAAGCGGGAAAATACGTTTAACTTTAAATTTACTTACCTTTTACTTTTTCAGGACAAATAATATTAAAATTTCTCTCAGAGCTCACATATGCAAACTGTGTCAAGGGGTCAAAAGATGACAGATGTTTATTTTTAAGTGGTCACGGGAATCACTGATAGAATATGAAAGAAAAACAATTGATGGCCATTTTCCTCTGACATCACAGTCGAGGTGAGCTTGAATGCTAAGATAAGGTTACGCTGCTGTGTTACAGGTCATTTAGCCTTAAAGTAGGGAATCTGACAAAGTATTACTATTTCACTGCTAACTGATCAATCAGCAACTACAAAGATGATGGATAGTGAAAATATGGAGGAACATTGAGCCGTATTTCAGAGTAAAACAATACATTAGATAATGTTAGCATTCAACAACCTCCTAG
The DNA here is from genome assembly GCA_900302685.1 of Spondyliosoma cantharus. Classification (NCBI taxonomy): domain Eukaryota; kingdom Metazoa; phylum Chordata; class Actinopteri; order Spariformes; family Sparidae; genus Spondyliosoma; species Spondyliosoma cantharus. The sequence continues at coordinate 13,839 of OMLP01024196.1, read as the reverse complement.
ATAACGTTAGCGTTTGATTTCATTCAATACGTTTCCCGTCCAGGCTTGAATAAATGTGTCCAAGATGTGCGTTGACATTTTAGAATGAATTTTTGCCTTTGCTAGCTTATCATGTAACACTATCAAATGTTAGCAAGGAAGTGGTTGGAACATTTGAGCTTCCCACCCTGAGTGTGATATCTGAGGAAAATGGTATATTGGCAAGTATCCTGATTATTAATTAGTACTTTGATTTACTCCTCGGTGCCATTCCAAATACGAAACATTCTCGTCTTCCAGCTTCTCCAGTGTGAGGATTTGCTGTTTTTCTGTTATATATTATCATTACTTGAAAAATGTTTTGATTCAGACCGACAAAACCAGCAGCTGAAAGACATTCCCATTGGCTAATGGAAACTGTAATGAGCAATTTTGACATTTTCTGAAGTTTTAGACAGAAATCTATGGGTAATTCATTAAACAATCAATAGGTTGACGATGAGGAGCATTATTTTCATCATGTAGCCGATGCCTGTTGGTGTAATTTGATGTCAAATTGGAAGTTATAGATCATGTCTTATTATGTTATTATCTTATTTTATGTTATTATCTTATTATCATGTCCATTATTACAACCTATGGTTGCAAAAGCAGCAGTGATGAAAGCTTCTTTAACTAAACTGCGTCTGCCTAAACCTGCTCATGGGTTGCACTTTGCCTCTACGCCCTCCTCTAGCTGGATCTGTTTGTCAGCTGACTCCCGTGACTCATCATTTCCTCTAATTGCCCTGTTTTGATTGGTCCCGATGGCCCCGATACAGACGCTGGAACTGGGTGCATCCCAGTCCCGAAAACCACAGCATTCCTTCAGCCAATCGAGCGATGCAATGCTCCATGACATCACTGCCTGAGGAATGAACTGGCATAACAGTTGTGTGTGGAAAGTGACCCGGCTAACAAGGAACGACTGGGTGGTTTAGACTATGAGGCTAACAACAGTCAGTCAAAGGGGTCATGTAGACAGAATCAGGCATCTCATATATTTGGATGTGTGTGTGTGTGTGTGTGTGTGTGTGTGTGTGTGTGTGTGTGTGTGTGTGTGTGTATGAATCTGTATGTGCAAAGACACACACACACGCACAAGTGGACGGAGACCACTCTCCTCTCTCCCAATAATTCAACACATTTATTCATTCCAGCTCTCCCCTCATAGTCTGTTTCTGTAGAAATACACACTCATAGCATCCAACAGTCTATCTAATCCTTTTCTCTCCTCCAGCCAAGCTGTAATGAAATCCTGCATGCTACACCAAAGGTCATTCTACCCTGTGACATAACAAAATGACAAATGCCAGCGGTTATGATATTGAGTCAGCAGGGGGTAGACTTTTGATGTGTGGGTTTTTGCGTGTTTCTGTGTGGCTGTGTGTGTGTCTAACCTGGTTCTCAGACATGACATAGAGGTAGTGGTGGTCAGAAGAGAAGGCCATGTCTCTGAGGATGGGTCCATTCTCCACCGCCTGCACCGTCTCATACTGCTGAGCACGAGAGGAGCCATCTACCCGGATCTGGAAAAACACAGAAGCACATTAAGGATTAATATATTTCATATGTGCATAATATCTTTATGGCGCTCACATTGCCTCTCAGGTGTTACAACAGCAAGATTAAAGTGAAACCTTTCTAAACCAAACATGAAGGAAATAATCTAAGAAAACTTTAGGAGTCGGGCTGATTCTGTCAGACTTATTGAATCAGTGCCAACTGAATAGCAAGTTTTATATACTAATACTCAAAAACCTAAAACATGTAAAACAACTTCTTCAATGTCTTAGATGCAGCTATAACAATATAATTCACATCTGATATGGAGAGGATGAGGTGCCTTGGTCAGACTCAGTGAAATGTTTGGGTTTTGGAATTCAACCAACATCAAGTTCAATATGTTGACAATATTATTTTAGAAGTGGTGGAGAGTACACAAAGGCTAGCAATTAAAAATAAAATGAGTTAAAAACTTAATAAATGAGAAACAAGTAAAAAAAAAAAAAAAAGGATGCATAATGAGAAATGTTGCCTTCCTCAAGGAAAGACTTGGAAATGGAACAAAGGTGGCAACAACGTGTACAATTAGGAATCAAGGTATCATAAAAAAGTACTGTCGAACATTGTTATTGCCAAAATTGCCCATCTACTGCATACTGCCTGGGGATTTTCCCATGCGTCATGCCTTTCAGTGCTGTATCTGAGAAGCTCATCTTTCTCTATTGCAGCTACAGCCATTCAAAAGTGATTACGGTAATTAGGCATCTGGGCAAGAGGTGTGGTCTGTGGGCCCCAAGGTGTGTTTACTCAGCAGAAAGTGCAAGGAATTGGCCCCACACACACTTGGTGGTGTGATGGAAGTGTTCTGGGTTGTGCCCGAACATCTGCTTACAACGTCACACACACCGGCACACGCACAGGATGTGTTCTAAATGATCCTTTCTAAATCTGGTCCTCTGGCTGTAATTTTCCCACTAACACACAGTTCTGACACCTACCTACCCAAGCAACTTTCAGCACCCGGTAGAATACACACACACGCACATACACACAGACCAGTGTGGGCTTGTAGACAGGTGTGAAGCAGGTCTTGTTAAAGTTGTGATGACTCTTGGTAGTTGTTTGTGCACTTCAGCACTTAAAGGTTCACAGGTAACGGGCACAAACGGGAGATAATTGGACAGGAAGCAGATGGTCGTGCAGGCAGGTGAGTCACTTCATGATTAATTATAATACGCTGATGACAACACACTCTCTGGTAGCATATCATTAAAAATACCTCTGTGCTGGCCTGCCTTAAACTAGAGTCTTTTTAAGGTCGAGAAGCCTCTACTGTTCTAAGTAGGTAGACCAAACCCTTATTACCAACTGAACACAGAACTGGTCTTTGTAAAGAAAAGGAAATTATTGAGGTGGATTAATATCTTATTTTAGAAAAGATCAAATAGTAACATAAAAAGAATAAAGGGAAATAGCTTTTAGTGCAGCGTGGAACATAAAGGTACACTCATATGTGCAGAGGACAACAATCGTCTCTGTATCGCTCCCCTCATCATAATCATAAAGCACTGGCACTAGTTCTAGAAGCACAATATGCACATTCTTTATACTTAATGTCAGTCGCTCCAGCCCTTAACTTTATTCTACATTATAACAGAAACCAACTCCACTGCTGGACAGCCAAATGGAACTTCTCTTTGTCTTTGCTTTGACAATCAACTATTGTACTATAAAGAGAGAAACCTAAGTACACAGGGTACAGTTTATGTCCTGCCCTGCTCCTGCTGCTTCTACTGATATCCAGTTTCACAACATGACATTTCTTTAAACAGGCACCGTCTTTCACCCTGATTTCACCCTGCTCTCTTTTGTTTCTGAGTCATTCTTCCTCTCTCGCTCTGCCTCCTGCTTGGCTTGTGTAGCGATCTTGATCTCAAAGGACCTTGAGCTCTGTGCATCAAAGCCGCGCACACTTTCACTGGGAACCATTGTAAGCACTCGGGTCAGTTGCAAAGAGAAGAACAGAAGGCGAATGGGAGAGGGAGAAAGAAGAGAGGCAGGTAGGAAGAAAGAAACTTCCACGCAAGCCAGGGCCAGATTCAGCAGGTGGGGTTATCTAATCTGCCTGATCGGGTGAGTTAATTTGCGGCGCCGATAGTACACAGCATTTGGATGTATGTGCATGTATGCAACAATGTGTATGGGAGAAGTGTGGAGCCAATTACTGAGCAAAGTTAAAGGTCAGATAGTAAATGGCAATGGCTGAATGTAGAGTTTTATTGTGTTGGGAGAGATCCACAGTCACCAGGGAGCAGAGGGGCTTCCAGGGGAAGCTCCTGTATATTATCCCTCAATCTGACCACCAACAAAAACAAATGAGCCACCAGGGAGTGCATAGCATGTCCGCAAGCATGCAACATTGGCTGAATGAGTCACACAGGGACTGGAGGGGAACATGTACGGGAGAAAATGAAAAATCCAAGACTTATTTGATCAATAATTAGCACATATAACATATTTAATAGCAATTTTAACCTGTTTTTTTTTTTCATCAACACAGCAGGGTCACCCTGGGCTTGTAGGTTTCAAAACAACAGTCAGAGCAGACTTCATCTCCCTTGATATCATTCTGTGTGCTTTGAAGGAACAATACTGCCAAATATTATTATAATTTTTATAAGGAACATCTAGGGCATGATATTTGTTACTACAAGAAGACACACTATCTGAAAACAAAAAGCCCACACGGCGTCGACTGAACACAACCAATAAATCAATTCCCTTGATGAAAGCCAAAGCTAATAATTATGTTTTGTTATGAAACGACTAATCCGGGTTTCATTGTCAGCAACAGTAATTATTAATATGTCTTAAAGTAATTTCTCCATCAGTCTAAAATCATTAAGGCAGCTACAGTGGTGCTAGCCAATATTATCTGATTCCTTTTCAACAGTAATAAAGTGGATTAGCTGCTCTATGCTAAATGGATTACAATGCTAATCTCTGCTATCACATTAGCACTACACAATAGACATTCACTGCCAGACAGTCTTAATTTTGCCTCAGAGTAGTGGGAAGGTGAGAGATGCATTGGGCCCACACATAAATGCACACATACAAACAAGTGTGTTCACACAAGCACTTGCGTGTATAGAAACATTGGCATTTCACTCTCTCTTTTTCTTTCACACGCTCACACTCACACACATGTGCATACACAGGCTGTCTGGCTGCAGCTACTCATAGGGTAATGACTGATACAGGAGGGAGGGGGGGACTGGCACTTTTGACTCATAGAGCACACTTTCTCAGCCCTGCAAAATGTGGATCTGTTTGCGTGTGCATGTGTGGGGGAAATCGATGCTATACCGGAGATCATCCAGAGAAAAAGTCCCACTCCTCCATATAATGACCATCTTGGACATGAACTGTGTCCCCCTAGTGGATGTGAGAGATAACTACATTAACACTTCCACTGCAGACTGAGAAAGATTCTGCAGTAAAAATGCACCTTTCTGTGATATTTACTGTCACACAAACACACAAATACCTTTTCAAAGCATTTCAGACTGAAGACTTACATTTTTTGGGATCTGAAGTATAACAAAATGTGAGGGAAGTGGTGATATATCAGAAAAACAGCCAACTGTACATGTATTTCTGAAACAGGTCCGGTGTTACAGTACAGAGCATAACAAATGCAACCCCATGTGCAGATGGTATTTCTGCTCCGAATCTGTCAATGAAAAATAATGTGCCCAAAGTGACTATCTCCCTCTCTCCATGGGGCTAACAGCTAGCAGAAGGTGTGATACAGACAGGGAAGCCATTCCGGTGTGAAAACCACAGGACTACCCTCTCTCGGTTTCCTCGTGCTGGCACTGTGATCCACAAAAACACATGGAAACTGCCGCACTTCCTCTGACTCTGGCAAAATCCATTTTGAAGCAGGTGCAAATGTAATGCAGGAGTCTTCTGTCATATTTTACATACGCTTTTTTTAAAGAAATAACTGTGAGATCTGTGCTAACGTGCAGTAAAATCAAAGGCATGTAAGCTTGTAAATGCATAAAAAACAACTGAAAAGATATTGTAGTATCAAATTATTGCAAAGTCAAAACATGGATTGCTTGTTTTGTCATCGCTTGACACCTTATATATCCTGTGTCAATAACGTTGTTGCCCCTATGGAACCTTCCTCCAGTGAAAATTGCCCTTTGAAATTCAGTGCTTGTGCTTACACATCTGAGCACTTGTATTGATTTTAGATGTGCTATTATGTAGAAACTACTTTAAGTCAAGTGGTAAGATGGAGAAGTCTAGTCAATCCTCAGGAGACATAAAAAATACTGCAGTAGCAGTGGTAAGGAGGATGACAGTTGTGGCTAAGTGCAGGAAATACACAGTTAGAACGACCCCCTCTGGCCCCGCTGGAGAATCAACTTATTGAAAGTGTGCTTCCTAAAACATACAATAACTGAAGGGGAGGAACTACACGTGTGGTCCTGAGTTTGGATAGCAAGAGCGATTGGAGGATTGTGTCCTTGCCTGCTATGGCATGGAGTTTGGGGTGGCAAAAGGAAGGTTAGTCACACAGAGTTGCAGTCTGTTAAGCATGGCACACACACTAACACGGCATGGCTGGAACACACACCATGACCAACATGCTGCCAGTAGAAGCCAGAATAAGCTGCTGACTATAGTATCACTATTGGTCTGACATGGGCCATGCGACCACAGTGAGCAGAGTGGGATGGAGCAGAATGTCATCCAAAGTCACACAGCATGCTGGGAAACTTAAATTATCGCAACACTCGTGTGAGGAATTCCACCAAATCCCTGACACATGCATAGGCAAACCCAGCATCGGTGCCAGCAGCATGTCTGCGGACTAGAAGGGTCATGAACTCAGCATTGTTCCAAAATGTACTTAGAGAATTATGTGACATTCAGGTTGTGCAGTTTATTTGTGGTGTTCAACGTGAAGATCCGTAATTGTGGTAAGTAATGTTAACTATTTAATCTACCGTATTGACTGTAGCTGTGCATTACATTTGTTTTAAAAAACATTTGCATTCACTTTACTTTATATTTTTGTGTTCATTAGCTAGCAGCAAACTTGATGCTAGATCAGATCAGTTACTGATACCGTCTAACTCCCCACCATAACAGGGTGGATGTACTTTGATTATGACAATTATATGGGAAAGATATCTGGGTTAAACTGTTGTCAACTTGTTGCTTTTCTCATTTGGATACTAACAGGGTCACATTCCCTAATCTCAGCATGAAATTGCAGGTTAAATAGGTGCAACCAATTGAATTGATGGCCAAAACTACAAAAACTAGAACAATGTTAAAAATAAATCTTCAAGAATTCCTGTTTATTCAGTTGTAATGTCACTTTGCTAAAAATCTGTAGCTCATTCTGGACTTAAAGAATTTAAAAAGTGGTTACTACTATCACCATAATGTTCATGATACAATATATACTTGAGTTGATTTGTGAACTTCAACAGACTGATGGCATCTTTTAGCGACATGACAGTCAGAGAACAAGCAAATTGTGCACACGGAGGTCTCCCTGGGGTCTCCTCTTTAAGCCCTTGGGTCCCGACCCTGTTCAAGATATCAATCAGAAACATTTGAAGCGGCAACAGCATAGCCACATGCCAAATGCCAGTGTAACCCGACCTGCCACACTTAGGTCAGGTTTCGACCCTCTTTGTCAAACCACAGCAGAGTGTTAGGCATTCAACCAGGCAAGGCAGGACAAGAAATAAGAGCTCGGAAAGAGAGACAGCCAGATGGACAGAGACAACTGAGGGGAACATTCACTGTGAAAGCGACACGAAGAAAAGAAACAACGTATCGTCACTATATAATGGCAATGTGTCTCTCCAAGCATTCTATTCATACCGACAGCAATACAATAGTGGCTGTCTGATTGCCCAAATCTGTCCAGCTCCCTGAAACATATGGGAGACAGAGAGAAAAAGAGGGGGAGTAGAGAGAATAACAAAAGGAAAGGGGGCTAGGAGGCGGACTGGATCCATCTCTCAGTGTCAATCAATGCCAGGATGAACCTTCTTCTTCCACATTCAATGCCTCAATATATAGCTTGAGGCGAGATGGACTGGTGCGAGACTGGTGGGGGAGTGTGGGTGATTTGACATTAATCTCAGGGTATTAACGAGGATGTGGCACTCTAATATGGGATGCCAGGCTGGTTGTGTAGCATTGCTGGAGCAGAGTACTGCGTATGATATTCATCGCCAAGAGTTATTAGGGACAATCAAAGGAGGAGAGATGTTTTCTATTCTGTCTGAGGGGAAGACTGGCCGGAGAAGAATGCACTAACCACATGTGGTACTGCAGGTGACACATGAATGAGTAATGCCATGGTACTTGTGGTTCATGTACAATGTCTTTTGGCATAGTATTTTATGTTTTATGATGAGCTATAATGGAGAAATCTTGCAGTTATCGAAAGGTATGACATCAACTCAATGTTTTACTGCTATCCTTTATGGAAGCAAAATATTCATTCACCTCATTAAAGACACTTTAAAAAATCCCCCCTTCTTTCCTTCCTTCCTTCTTTCCTTCCGGCTCCACTTCTCTCTCTATAGGAAGATGAGTGGGCAAAAAAAAAAAAAAAACACAGTGTGGAACTGAACTCATTCTGTGCTTTAATTCAGCATTCTCTGTTTTATGTTTGTGATTCGGCATATCTGCTACACAGCAGGATTTTAATTAATGCATTTCCCCGGATGCTTTGTGGGTGCAAATCAGGGAAATGTCATTGTTAGCAGGGAAGTAACTACAGAGACGTGCGTTGGCAGTGTCAAAACTATGCAGAGTATTGACCTCTATAATGGCCCTCCTGTTGGGTTCGGTTTTATTAAGGTTAATCCTCTGCAGATGTTTTATTTTGGCGAGGTTGTTTAGGAACAGGGGGTAAAAAAGAAACTTCTCTCAACTCGGCTCAGTGAGGTAACAGTGGCATGGCTGGCCCAATGGGGGTTTTACTGGGTGGCCTGAGTGTGACTGTGTCATAGCAGCAGAAGTAACTAAAGTGAGCAGTTAAAGTAATACAGCAAGGCACAGGAAAAACAAAAAACAATTTTAAGTTTTGTGAGTGAACAGGTGCACTTATGTTTGTTTCTATTGCTGCTACTTCACCACCTCACATCTGTGATCTGACACTGAAGCAGACAGAGCCGCGGGGGGACCCCTGGCTCACTGACTGACCGTTGTGGCATTAAAGGTGTGGTACCTGTTAGCCTGCAGGTCCATGTGGTCTACTAATCTAACCTTATCCCCCTGCTGAGAGACAAGACAGAAAAAGCTGGGAGAGAGGCAAAGAGAAGGACAAGAATGTTATTGTGAGGGATGATGGTGTTGGACGTGAAAGGGGACAAGTGTCTGGAGGCTCCCTAACTCATTTCTCCCCCCGCACTCTCCTCTCCTCCCTGAATCTCCCCTATGGCTTCAAAGGGTGAGTGACAGGTCTCCCTGCTATCATTCCCTCCGCTGCTGAGCTGCCTTAGAGCACTGTGACCAGGCAGGGGGCTCACAGCTCAGCTTTTGTTACTCATTTCCCTCCTCTGCTATTTCTTTTGCTCTTTTCCCCCTCTCTCTCTCCCTCTATCTCTTTCTCAGGTTCTGTCTCAATCTGTAAGTCATGAGGTGGACTAAAATACCTGCAGGTTTACGGCCGGTTCAATCTTGAGAACATTTGTGGCCACTTGACTTCTAACTCACTCAGCTTCTCTGAATTTTATTCCTTCTTTTCAAAATTCACTTCCTCTTACTTGGTATATTTGTTGCAAACTCTGTTTATCAGCTGCAATTACAGTGTGTTCTGTTTGTTTGTTTGTTTTCTTTTCATTGTACTTGTGCAATTGTACTTTTTTCCCACGATCAGATGTGAGCAGAAATAACAAACCTTGCAGACTTGATGATTTTTCTTTTTCATTTCTCCTTGCACAGCCTGGCGGTTATGTGGCTTTTGATGGTGCCCACTGTTTCAAGATAGTATGGGAAAATGGCCTGCTACGTGGATGTGGACAGGAAATGCTCTTCCATCAAGTTAAAGACAAAAACACACAAACGTGCCCAGCCAAGAGCAACAAGCCTTGCCAAGTCTGGACAATTGCGCCTTCCCTATTCCTTATCCCAACAACAGCAACAATCTTTATTCTTTTTCTCCTGGTCTTGTATCATTTCTTTGTCCATCAATATTTAAACTTTTCCCTCACAAAATGCATAATTCCATCGCTTTCAAGGTGCAGAGAAGATGTCACAGCTCATCCCTCTCTACCCAACCCCTCTATTCCTCGTCCTACTTTCCCCGCGCCTTTTCCAACCCAATTCCTCTTTCACTGTCTCACTCTAGAGTCACAGCAGGGTGTTCGATGCGACAGGTAGAGATCTCCTGACAGACCTCATTTAGTGCAGACAGATGCCTGGCCTGGGTGAGAAAAACCCATACGCACATTTCTCTTTCAAACCAATTATTTCCTCTACTGTTTTTCCTTTCCTACCCTGTTATGCTGCAGTGGTAAGAACTGCTGTGTCCGCCACACTGCTGCTGCAGCTACTGGCTGGGCCTCAAGGACCCCACGGAGGCAACGGCATAATTTGAGCGCACATCACCACCTGTGTCTCTATTACTGGTGCAACCCGGTGGCGGTGCTACAGACCGGCGTGCACCCCATTATATTTTGTGACCAGAGGCCACTATGTGAGAGCTAAAAGGCTTTGGGAGCCATTAATGAAGTCAACATGCTCCCCGGAGTAGTGAGGGCACCAAATCAGCCTATTGTGTCGAATCAAGACTTGGCCTTTCAAGCGACACAGCAGTGCACAAACTCAGAGCTATGGATGCCATTCATTTGGACTAGTGCGGCAGGCAAACTATTCAAGCAGGTTCAATAGTTTAAAGACAGCCCCCTGAGTATAATTACGTTGAGGTTATACTCAGGGGTTCTGTTTTGTGTGTGTGTGTGTGTGTGTGTGTGTGTGTGTGTGTGTGTGTGTGTGTGTGTGTGTGCCCAGTGATGGCCCGTGAGATTGAGCTGTCAGTCGGCAGGCAGGCAGATGAAGATTAATGGAGCATGCAAACAATAAGAGGCTGGCAATGATCATAAATATGCTAATGGACATTATCAATACACACTCACTGACATGCATAAGAGTGTGTGTGTGCGTGTGTGTGTGTACAGTATTCATGCAGCGAAGATTTGGGATAGGAGGTGATTCAGGTTACTGAGTTAAAATCGTTCTCCCTCCCCTCGGGATTTACACACACACACACACACGCACGCACGCACTCACGCACGCACACACATACATATTTTTCGAGCGCCGGTGTGTTGGCTGACTGATGGACGGGAGCGACGGGCATCCCATGTGTTATGTTTGTGTTTGTGGGCCGCGAGAGGGAGGGGTAGGCGAGCTCATTGAGTAGATGACAAGATTGGTGTCGCATTAAAATGTGTTTATTTAGTGTTTATGCTCGTGTGTGTGTGTGGGTGTGGGTGTGTGAGAAGGGCAGTGGATATAGCGATGATGTCTGTGCCAAGCCTCTGATTAAGACTACAGGTTCAGCTAATAGCACAATGAGAGGCTGATTAAGAGAGGAAGAGATGGTGGAGAAAAAAAAGCGGGAGCGGAGGGAGATAAAAGGGGTAGATGGACAGATCTATTCACTAAACTGATGATGGGGCTCTTTGTTGTCTCATCCCATTCTGTGGTTCTCTGGGGGTCCTTCCTGTGTCTGCAGCATACGCTCATTTTTTAAATGAAAAACCTCTTTCTTTAGCTCTCTCTGCCTCCCCTCCCTCCTATTTTTCTCTCTCACGCCCATCTGGGTCACACGGCACATAAGAGCAACACAGGGGCCCCCCGAACTGAAACCTGGTCATCCACTTCATCACCGGAAAACACACTTCTTAACCTCCTTCTACCTACTTTCCACCTCTCCTTCTCCCCCTTTTTTTCCTGCTCTATGAGGGTCTCCAAGGTCCACTGGGAAATGTCTGGGGCTCAAGGGGGCTCTCTGACCTTCCTTGTCCTTTAAACACACTCCTGCAGTCACAGACGCGCACACACCATCCGCCCAAACCTGATGGAGAGTGTAATTTGTGTGTGGCATGGTGGTGATGGATGGAGCATGTAACGTAGACATAGGGAATGATAGGGGTGGTTATGATAGGGGCTAATGAGCTCACAGGGGACGCTGGGATAGAGGAGGCTGGCCAGTGACAGGCCTGGCTCAGATGCACCTCTCTGGAGGGTCCCTGCTGAGCTGAGACCCTCGAGGCCTCGTGGGAATTTGTTTGTGAATGAGTCTGGGTAGTTCCCGTTTGAAAACCCAGCAGTCCCTGTGGTCATTACGCATTCATTCTGCTGAGCTGGTTATTACTGCACTCCACGGACAGGGGTACTTAAGCATTTAGATGTCGAATCACATCGGTCGTTAAGTCAAGGTCACCGCTAACTGGTAAAAACAGAGGGACTTTCTTGTTTTTGGAGCGCGATTGAAAGCCAGAGCAAACTCAGAGAAACTGAGCGATGATAACTAACGCTGGATCAGTGTAAAGTGTGGGTGTGTGCGAACAGGTGTGTGTGACAGTGTGTCATTCTCTGTGTGTCTCATTACCATGCATCGTGTGTCAGTGTTGTCCAGGAGGCTGAGCCTCCGCGCCATGCTCCAGGGGAGAGTTATAGATTACTGGCTGGAGCAGGCAGGGGCCAGGGGAGCCGCTGGAGCCCAGAGCCGAGAACTGTAGGCTGGGCACGGCTCTCAGCTCATCAGCCCGTCTCTTGAGGCTGCGGAGCTTAACCTGGAGCAAGGCTCTGATTAACCAGACTAATGACGGTGTGGCCCCCAGCTCCCACTGCCCAACACCATAATCACTGCTTAAGGTCCTGGACAGTCGGTGAGTCTATATGGAGAGAGAGCGGTGTCACAGCTTAATGGATAAGTCGTCTGACAACAAGCATTTTAAGTCAGCTGTCAATATGAGCTTTGAGAGCCACTCACACGGCAGGACGCCTGACGTCTGAGAGGCTGGAATGAGATCAAACACATCCAGAGCTGAAATACATTTTTCTGTGTTTGTCAGCTGAATGTTTTTCCCGTGGATGAGTGTGTGTGGAGGTGTTTAATGAGTGCTGATCGATGTCTCATCTGTGCCGCCTTATCTCTAAAGCAAACATTTCATCAGCACAGTAGAAGCTCTCAGCCTTTGGTACACACGGAGACCCCAACAGACAAACTGCACAAACCAAACGACATATGCAAATAGTACAAAGACAGACATGCTTTTGTTTCATGTCCTACTGTTAGAGAAAATCACCAGTGAAGATGATTGTCTTTATGGGTGTGAAGGTGTGAAGGTGGAGGTGCATTTGCTCTGCAGACAGAAGACGACGCCAACAGTGCTTACTGTCCTCCATGAGCAAAGCGATTTCTGACAACTCCTAAATGAAGCCCTGGGGGGTGACGAGACCTGCAGCTAGATCACAGCGCCGCTTTATGAGCGTGTGTGTGTTTGAGAGAGTCAGGGACAGAGGTAATAGCTTGGCGTTATAAGAGGAGTTGAGTCGATAAATGATCTCGCCTCTATCCGACGGAGAATGAGGCGGGAGGTGTCTTCATTGCTTTGATTAAATGAATACGACTGCAATAGTTCTACACATACTACAGTACAAACCAAGGGCCAACAAAAAGTGACAGAACAAAGAGGAAGTAGACCTGTATCAAAGAATTAGGCTAACAAATCAGTGGCCATGTTCATCTTGAGTCACTCTTAAACATGTCATTTCCACACCAGGCTTTGGCGGCACAAACAAAACTGTTGGTCAGATCGATTACCATTGGTTTTGTTCCTATCACAGGATTTGTTAACATTAAGAGGAATGTGGATTACGGCCAGCTGCATCCTTCGGGTGTCAGAGGGGAGAGAAGAAGAAGCAGAGCAGATATGAGTATGCAGGACATAGGTTCAATTGGCCGGGCCTCACCGGGGCTGTTATTGACTGACAGCCCTGACTAAGCAATCCACACCGCTGCTGATCCCTCCATAACCTCCAAGGCTTACCTTGTTTGTCCGGACGTACAGTCGTGACTGCACCAGCCGTGCGTTTATGCGCTCATGTGTGTTTATGTGTTTAGCTCGGCCTTTTACGAGTACTGGTAGGTGGCTAAGCAGAGGACGGATCCAGTCGCGCTCATAGCAGCTGTGTTTCTGAATGGATCCAGCGGCCATTGTTCTCCTGTCACTAACTCGTCTCTCAGGCCCA
>OMLP01024195.1:0-13194 GCA_900302685.1 Spondyliosoma cantharus | reverse complement strand
TTGGAGGGGATTCTGGCTCTATTTCTGCTGAGGGTCCTGATAGTCTGCACCATTTAACAATCAGAGGGGGAGCAGTGCTGCTTAAATGAGGAAATGCAGCAGTTTACTCGTCAGTGTGTGACGGCTTACTGCAATTAAACCAGGACATGAGCTAATGCTGCCGTCTGTGTGTGTGTGTGTGTGTGTGTGTGTGTGGACGCTCCCCAGCCACAAGCGTGCTGCTTCTTCCTGCCTCCCCCCCCGTGGTTCCTTTCACTGATGGTACGACCCAAAATATTATAAAAATAAAGGAAAAAAATCCTTCCAGTTTCTGTGAAGAGAGGATTCGACCTTGCTTCGCCCCTCAGCCTGCAGAAACACAACAGATCCGCCTTCACAGTAGAATAATGTCACGCTGCAGATACATTACATCTGTTTTAGATGTTCTTAATGATGTAAATCAGATTCTCAAATGAAGAAAAATGATTTAAAAAACATTCTGTGTGCAGAAAAACAGACACTGTTCAATTAACTTATTTGTAATTAGCTGCTAGCTGAAGCTGCTCATTGAATTACACGTTCTCGTCCAACGCAGCAGCTCGTTCAGTGGATTTAACATTCAGACTAGAGTCAGTTTGGCACAAGGACGTCAGTAATAAAACATCCAGACTTTAAAGATAACGCTCGCTGACATGTGAACTCTTCTAACCGTGTCCAGCGCTCGCAGGTGATCATACTTTGGGTTAAAATGTGTTCAGTCCTGTAACATAAGTGATCATCAGTGACTCCCATTTTTAGTGATCCTGTCCCTTCTTCACCTCCGTATCTTTGAGGTGTCATGGTTGCCAGGTTTGTTCCTCACTGTGATCGTCCTCGCTCTGTAAACTGCTGCACCAGAAGGGCGACTTTAAGACATGACGCTACACTAGCTGCATTAAATAACCTGGATAGTTGCTGGGGATTGAGGGGGATTGCTGTGTTAGTCAGTCACGGATGACTGTGCTCTGCTCCTGCGAGGAAAGTCAGCTAACAAAAAGCTTCCTCTGAGGCCAAAGAGAGCAAACGCGCCCTGCTGAACAGGGCGATCACAGAGTCATGTGGCTGATGTGACCGATGACTCTAACCGCGACCTAGATTAATGACCAGTGGCCATCTTCAAATGGACGGGAGAGTCCTTGGATTACTGAGCTAATCCTAGTTGAGATTTGAGAGATGAGGGAACTTTGATGGTGTGATAAAGCGCAGTAACGTTACTGAAGCCAAGATTAGTCGTCTGACTGCCTCTCGTACACGGACGCTTCACATGGAGCCTCTGGTTCACCCGTCGCTGTGGTCAGACCCTCAGCTGATCCTGATTAAACTCATTGTTTAAGTGAAATAAGATCCTCATTGACTCTGAGGTCTCAGGACCATTCACACAAAGACTCCAGACGACTGTGAATGAACGGAGCTGCTTCTATCGCAGTCATTCATACTGCACAGATGATGAAACAAAAACACGCTCCTCACATGCAGAACCTGCCTTAGAAACATCATGTTTTAAGGTTTCTTCAGTGTCACAGTAATCCAGTGATAGTTGTCTGTTCATACATGAGGTCACTGCTAACAGGAAGTGCTAACAGCTGATTCAGCAAAGTTTTAATGGAGTTTTAGAGTATTTTTAGTTTTTTCTGGTTGTTTTTCCGTTTTAAATCAAGTCTCCAGCTACTAAGCTGTTTAGCAGAAAGCTCCAGAAATGTTCTGTGGACCGGGGCATGAGGCTCTCCTCCCGTCAGTAAGCATCCCGGATCAGAGCAGAATCTGATGAGACTCCAGGTGTTTATTCCTGGATCTGCACCGACTCTCTCCTCCAGAGCTGAGACTTGGATATTCACCAGGAAGAACTGACAAAGAAACGTTTATTTTTATTTTTTTTATTAAAACGTTGATCAATAAAGCAGTCTGAGAAATCTACCAAGGCCCAATGTGACCCAAGCTACTGGTTCTGATACCTTCTGACAGTAATATTATTCAGCACCTGGAGGTCTTAATAAACTCCACCTTCAACACCTCCTGTGCAGGATCCTCCATTTTGGCGCTGACAACACAAACACTTCCACCTTAATAAGCAGAGCTCGGAGCGGCGCCACAGAACGCGGGTCACTGGGCTGCCCTCAGCACTGATTCGTGCGGGTCAAGAGGAGGACAGTCGGTGGACACGTGAACACACAGATTGCTCCACTCAGACCTTCTGCGTTATCGCTGCTCTCATGGGAGAAGAGCAGTGAAACCACCTCGGACGGATCAATTATTAATGTGGAGCCGAGCTTTGTTTCACAAACACAAAGGCCGAACGAGCTCGTCTCAGACAGGCGCTGATCCAGTGTGGCTGCTGTCAGAAAGTTACGTTAA
Organism: Spondyliosoma cantharus; assembly: GCA_900302685.1. Lineage (NCBI taxonomy): Eukaryota > Metazoa > Chordata > Actinopteri > Spariformes > Sparidae > Spondyliosoma > Spondyliosoma cantharus. The sequence continues at coordinate 10,824 of OMLP01024195.1, read as the reverse complement.
TGAGGAGAGATCGAGGTAAAACAGAACCCAGCTTGATATTTTGGGAAAAAAGCCTTTACGGTGGAGTTTACGGTACCACTCTCACATCTATACATTAAACATAAGGCTCTAGCCAGTTAGCTTAGCTTAGCATAAAGACTGTAAACAGAGGAAAACAGCTAGCCTGGTTCTGTTCAAGGATGATCAAATCCAGGTACTTCAGTTGTGGAAATGTGTTGTAAACTACAACATGTGCAGAACTTGCCCTAGAAACATCATGTTTTTAAGTTTTCTTCAGTGTCACAGTGATCCAGTGATGTTTGTCTGTATATCCATGAGAACACTGCAAACAGGAAGTGCTAACAGCTAATTCTGCAAAGTTTAAATGGAGTTTTGGAGGTTTTTTTCTTCTTTGTAAAAAGCTCACCTCCCACCAGTAAACTTTTACCCGCCGTGCTGTGTGATGGAAAACAGCTCGCAGCAAAGACAACGGGGGTCTTTTATTGTGACGGTTTTATAGGAAATGAAATATGTTTATCCACCGTTTTTGAGCAGATCTTTTAACACACTACTTTTAAACAACTTAAACAAGTGTGTTGTCAGTTAAAGATCTCCGACCTGGTCTAGGATCTGCAGGAAGCACTGGAGGGGCGACGTCTCGATGAGCTAACTTAGCCTGCTGCCACGATGACCTGGACCTGTAAGCAGCTTTAAATGAACTGACGAATGGCTGACGGGTCTGCAGGAGAGCAGCTCTGACTGCTGATTCAGCAGTCGCAGTACTAATGGTCTGAGTCCAGTCGTGGTTTTTTCCATTTGTAGTCTCCGCTGACCCTCTCGGAGCAGCTTTCTTATGTAATGGATCTGTTTCCCTGCAGCTCGCAGTCATTACTTTTGAATGAGGCTGAGTAGAAGTAAAGGAGGCTATCAGCTGATCTACATGACTCTGCAAACAGGAGTCAAGGAGTTAGAAAACGATACGACTTCATTGTTCCCGTGAGGACTCGCGGCGCTACTGAGCCGCTATAGATCACTGTGGAAAGCAATAAAAAAGTCATTAAGGGACAATCTTCAGCTATAAGAATGTTTTCAATGAAACACTGCTTCAATCAGTCGCTCCAGGAGGCTGCAGCGTTGTGATCGCAACAATTAACACAAACTAAATGTGTTGTTGTTTTCAGCCAGTTTTCAATCCCATCGTGTCAGATCAGCTGCAGTTTGACGCTGAAGTTACTCCTGAAAAATGAAAAGTGAGTTGGGAGGTCCGGGTGGTTGGATGGGTTGTTCACTGGACTCTGGACAACCAAGACCGAGAGTCAAGGTTGATTTGTTAACGTGACTTTATGTGACTGAACATTTTATTTAGACCCACAGTTTGATCTGAACTGGTTGTTATTGAGCTTCACCTGCAAAACTGATGCTCGAGGGGAAGTTAAAGTGTCAGAGTCTGAAGCTTAAAGCTGCAATTTGTGAGAATATAATTCATACTCCAAACAAACCTGCTGCTAACAGTAGCTGCCATTAACCAGTAAGTTCAGTTAACCTTGCCAGATAGCGGTTGTATTAACTAACTTTGCCCGGACTGGAAGCTCGGAGCACCAGAGAAGTGCTGGTTTTGTTTAATTTCAGACTGTCACCTCTTGAGGTGCAAAATGGACGGGAGCTAGCTAGTTAGCATGCTAACTTCAGTAGATCTCTGCAGCACGGTGCATTGACGTCTTTGACACGACGTCAAAACTGTCGTTTCTTCACACACAAGCTGCCGTGTTTGACGAGTTGGGAGTGAAGCAGCTGTCGACTTTTATAAGATGAAACCTGATTTAAAAAAGAGTTCACGTTATACATTTGAGCACAGTTCATTTATTTATTAAACATAGGTGGTAGAAACATAAAGCCTCGTTAACTTTAATATACATTATATTATATTATACAAATCATTTACAACATTGCAGTACATTAAAGAGAAAGAAAAGGCCACATTAAACGTAGTCACAACTATTATTCAGAATGACTCTGTTGTGCATATACAGGAATATGAACGATCCCAAGCCTGACATATATTATTACATCATGAGGGACTTGTTGTCTTTTTTTCTGCTATTTAACTTTATACCTGTCGTCATACAGCGAAACACAATTGAGATTTCAAACACTGAAGACACACGTTGAGGTTCTGCAGACAGAGTTTTGTCACTGTAGTTTCAGCTGTTAGCAGGAAACACAAACACACAGGTGAGCGGATGAACACAGGACCGAGCTCAGGTACACGGAGACAAACCGCAGCTGTTACACTCATGCCGGTAAGTATTTATGACAGTTAGTTATTTTTTACTATTTTACGCAGTCTCTCTCTCTCAGTCTTGTTTCACTCCTCTGAATTTTTACAGCATTGTATAAAAAATAAAACAGATATTAGATTTAACCTGATGTACGTGTGAAAATCAAACCACATTTCTGACCTCTTCTGATGAGAATCTATCAATATTATTAACATGCTTTGATTGACAATCAATGTAATCAACACAAACACTTCAGATAATTCAAACAATGCTTCAGTTTTTATGGACAATATTTGGTCGGCTGATGCACCAGGTAAACTCCATTTGCATTTCTTTAACGTCTTTAAATGTTTTTTTTTTTCTATATTTTCTATGAATTCTGAATTTACAATCACGATCTCGATCACATCACAAAGTTTTACATTTGTTTTCATCTCATGAAACAGCATCAGCTCTTTTTCAGACCAGCATTATGAGGAGACGTCGCTCTGACAAAGCGTGTTGAGATTTAAAAAATAATAATAATTCAAGTTAAAGGCGCAGTATGTAAGAATTGGCTACTTGTTGAAGTCCTACTACACACAAATAGGCCGCAGCATTGCAGAGTAACTGCTAACTGCAGTTACCTTTCATTAGTTAGCTCAGTTAGCCGTGCAGCTAGCGGTCCAGACTGAGAGCTCAGATTGGCATTATAAGGCTGCGGCTAGCTGGTTAGCATGCTAACTTCTTTAGCTAGCTCTGCAACACAAAACTTCAGTCGAATGTTTTTTGTAACTTCTGAATGTTTTGAGCTAAAATTCTTACATATTGCACCTTTTAAACATCAGTCGGTTTGTTAAACACAAAATATAACAACACAAGCTGCTGGATATTTGTGATTTCAATGGCTTCAAAAGGAAAAGTTTGTCCTAATTTAGGAAAAAGTAAATTTCCTACTACTTTTAATACAATTTACAGTATATTTCACTTTCATATGACCTGATTTCAGTGTAGATGAAGACAAAACGCTTGTTTCACTTTCATCTCGATTAACTTTTCACTTAGTCTCAATAACATCAATGGTCGTTACTTCACACTCGAACTGAAATCATTTTTAAAAGTGAAAGTTTTACTCTCACGAGCTGCCAAAGAAAATCTGTATCGAGACAGAAAAGGAATGTTTTTAATCTGGAACACGAAATTCAACGAGGGAAACTGAAAATGGACACAACAAGAAAATTCCTCACTTATCAGAACTTATAAACTTATTGAAAGAGATTATAGTTTATATAATGTGTATTTTATTATTTATATTAAATCTTTTGTGGCCGGGAAAACAAGGGTAACTCACACAAGAAAACAAAATGATTCTTGTACAAGACAAACAGCCTGAATAAAACATGTGGTCTTGTCCACTTTGAGCTTCCATAGAAGAGATTTATTTTTACTTTCATATTATTTTCCTCTCACAACACCAACCAGGAAGACGGCTTACTTTACATTCAATACATTAATTTACAATACATTATTTCTACGCACAACCAGTCGATTGCATCCCTACAGTGCTAATATAGATACACACTTTCTTCTTCTATGGTACTTCAGATGCATCTGACGGGGTTATAACTTAAATCAGGTTATGATTAAGGCACTATTAACTCTTTATGCACAGACATGAACAACCAGACGATCCATCTACGCTGATGATATTGTACTCTTCATGCATTATTGCTTATTGATGAATAACTGTGGTTACTGCATGTTTTTTTCTGTCATTTCTTTTCCAGACAGATATTAATGTTGTTATGATTTTGCATGTTAAAGAACAGTTTGTTTGTTTTTTTCACAAAGAAGTTCAAGGCTGTCGTTTGGTTTAAAGTCAGAGACGCAACTAAACACCTGTCGTTTCCTCTCACCTGTTATCTGTTTGTATTTTACTCCTCTGGTTACAAGTTGTCACATGAAAATTCTTTATTTTAATGTGGATATATAGTTTATATAGAATTAAGTATTTTGCCCCAAACTGTTTCTGGCTGTCTTGACAAGCAGATACAAGAACATTTCTTTAACCTATCATTTGTTTAATTTCTATCTGACTTAGATATCTTTCCTTCGGTTGGCTCCTACTGATGATGTCACGTCTCTGTGGGACTTTGTTGCTATGGTTACAAACTGTAGTCGAAGGTGATGACAGGTCTATATTATGGAAATGGAAGAAAGTGATGAGAGAAATGTTTTGTCACGATATGACTAGGAGGTATGTAGGTGGACACAGGCTGACGCTTCCTGTTTAGAAAGTGAACTTTCCAACTGGAATTGCATTTAGGGATCCATCTTTCAGTCCAAGATGTCAAAGTGTTATTAAAAAGTATTGTTCGGAAAAGGAAAAGACGTCTTTGGGAATATAAGAAATGCTCCTTTTTGTCACCGCTGGCTGGAGCGACAACCTGCCGGCGTTCCACTGAAGGAAACGTTGGCGTGCCGGTTAAACACCTTTGGGAACGACCGAGTGTCGGTTTTACATCGCAGGGAACAACAGTGGCGACGTTCCACCACCGGGAGCGACAGTGTTACACCGTAAGGAAGGAATGAGTGCAGGTGTGGAGTGTGAATGACAAAGTGATTTGAGTTGGACTTTAAAGATCTGTCCCTTCCTCCCACAGAGGACCCACAGGGATGAAGGTAACAGAGATGTGATGGTGTTTAAATCCAGTCGGCCTCTCGTGGAAAAAACCCAACAAGAAAGCAGAAATGACACATCTGCATGTGCGTTCATCTGAGACACATGGAGATCCAAACGGAACATGATTAAAGATTTATTTTATCAAAAATAGATCACAAATTGAAGATTGTCAAAATGAACAATGGCAACAACAACTGGAAATAAAAAAAACAGAAAAGAAATCAAAATGCATTTTTTCTTCCACACTAATTTAATTAATCACTCACACTATTGCTTTCTCTGATTTTTGCATGAAATGAAACAATTTGGTGACTCTGATGGTGAAGCATGAAGATGTTACAGTGAAGATCAAGTGATGGTTAAATATGAGGAAATCTGAGCAGGCTGACTGTAAGTCACAGGTTTAGTCATGGAGGACGGTGCCGCGCTCACAGGGGAAACATTATGTCATTATTGTTGCACATGCAGAACGCAGAATACATTAATCACCACAGCTAACGTGGAGTCGCAGCTCGTCAGCGCCTCTGTCACACGGAAATCACCCTCGGCCACAACGAGACGGAGCTGCAGAGTCGATGCGAGCAGTCTGACGGAGACGAGCTCTCGCAGGCGCAGTCACGTTTTGTGATCATGGAATATGTTTCTGCGTCTTCACGGGTGTCAGATGAGAGGAGGGTCGCTCAGGATGTGTTTAGCATCCGGGGGAAACTGCTAGCTTAGCTCTACCACGAGGAAAATAAAAGGAAATGAGTGCCGCACACACCGGACATGTTCCTGAGCTGAATATTATGACGTCACAGTGAAGCCGACCTTTGACCTTTTGGATATGAAGCATCATAACTTCATCATTTTCCCGTGAAGCATGTTGTGTTAATTATCATATGACATGTTGAGTAATCGAGTAACACATTCAACAAACAGACTTTGAGAACGGGTGTGCTAACGTGCTAACATGCTAACTGATTTCTGGGTTTTCGCACCTCTCCAGTTTCTCCTCCTTCTGTATCGCAGTCGTAGCTCCGCCGCTAACTGCTCCTAAAACCACGACAACAAACCTGTGTGTTAGGCTAGCAGTTTCCCTCTGCTTTCAGTCTTTGTGCTAAGCTAGGCTCAACACATCGTGGACCCTCTCATGATCTCCATCTTCTCATCTGAAGTCGATGAAGCTCTGACGGCAGGATTTCCCAGATTTACAGATTCTTCTGATAAATTAAACATGTTTTTGTGCCTGACACTTTCAGGGAGCGGATTATTGTTTGGTATGAAAAACCTCGTAAAAAAAACATAAAAAATATTTTTCCATTAAAACTTTAAACTAGTTTTAGGTTGAACAGTTTTTAAGACCAGCTCCATTTATTCTCTAGCAGGAACCCTCTGCAGAACATTATTGCCCTTAAATCAACATTTAATCAAACACAGTCACACAAACGTCTGAACAATTTCACAAATAAATTAAAATGTGCAAAGAAAGTCGTGATGTCAGGCTCGAAGCTGCTCCGCTGCCGTCCGGCTGGATGACATCTGATATTTAATTAAAAGGCCGATAATGGCTTCATATATATTCATCCCTCGTTAACGCGCTTTACGTTTCTCCTCGGATGTTTCGCTTTATTTTCTGACGTCTCCGAGTTATTAAATGGCAGTTTATAGAGCGTTTGGGTTTCTGTAATCGCACCAGATAATTAGAGAGGCATTAAAAAAACTCAACCCAGGTCTGATGACAGCGTTCAGATGATGGAGACTCACCGGCGTCATTCAGGTGTTAAAGCTTCTGTCGTCAATGAGCGGACACTGAGGTAGATGTTCTATAACAGATATACAGCATTGTGATCAAAAAACCCAAAACACAATCAGAAACATTCAAAATCATTCAAAGAAAACTCAGATGTCACACGTCAACTGACAGCCGACTCGTCCTGTGGCTGTTGTTTGCGCACGTTCGTCTCTCAGGAGTTACTTTCTCTTTGTAAAGTGTTTGTTGGCAGGCGGACATGTTTCCTCGAGCTGCACGCTGGAGCTGCTTTGTTTTTACAAAGGCAAAAAAAAAACGAAAAAATGAAAAAAACAAAAGGAAAACGAGACAAAATAATTACAACACATTAGCAAAAATGTTAAAAATCTACAAAATAATTCACCGATCCCTCTCCGTATAAAACATATACAGTATGATACTTTAAAAAATATAGATTTAGCAACTTATTCCACCAGTCGAACAGAATCATTGTAATTAACGTGATGTCGGTGAGCGGTCGTCGCCGTTGTTCCCTCGGTGCAGATTATCGTGCTGGGTCGAGCCGTCTTCTGTTCACATGCTCTACGTTCCAAGCATGCAATAATATGTTTTGGTTTGAATATGATATGCAACGAACAGACGGGACGCACAGGTTCTGTTTCTCTACATCTCCCGAACAAACATCTACTACTGATTATACGCTGCTCAGCCAGCAGACACGTCGTCAGTACACGAAGCCGATGATTCAAGTAACGTTTGTCGTACCTCAGAGTCCCGCTGCAACACCATCAGTCAGGATGTCCTCGTGTCATGGAAAGGCGTCTCATAGCTCCGTGTTTCCTATGAGTGTCAGTGTTTTTATCCAGAGTTTGTTTCACCTTCATCGGAGGAGGAAGAAGAAGAAGAAGAGGAGGATGAGGAGGATGAGGAGGAGCGGGGGAAGCAGGGACGTCGAACTCTTTTGGTTTGACGAGGCGCAGCGAGGTGAAGCGAGGAGGAGGAGCTGCTCGTCCCTGGAACACAAACAGAGACAGTGTTGGTCCGGTACAGAGTAAAACCTGAACCTGCAGGACTCACAGTGGTTCTGTCTGTTAAAGGAGCAGCTCACACAAAACTTACAACCCAGTCACAGCTCCCATCACACTGCATGCTAACACTGTTAGCTTAGCAGCTGCCGTCAAGACTTCATCTTAATAAAGGTGTAAATCTGGTCTGAGATCAGGTTGTGATCTGTTCTCACAGCACTTTGTGATTCTCACAACATCCGCTCACTTTTCTGCTTAAATGTTCTGGAAGGAACTTTGGAAGCTACATACATAAATCTACATGAGCGAATGAGACCGTCAGTGAGAAGTTTTTGCCTTTTTCCGAATAGTTCAAACAGTTTTTCTCGATGCTGATCACCAGCTCAGATTCTGACTCAGTGCTCTGTAGTTTCTCTTAGACGCTTTCACGTTGCAAAAAAGTGAGAATTTTAGTTGAAAACATTCAATTATTAACTAAAGTGATCAACGGAATGTGAAGAAATAACAGTGTAGATGTGAAGTTAGCATGCTAACCAGCTAGCCAGAAAAATGTCAGTGTTAGCAGTGCTAGCAGTGTTAGCACCATCGCTCCCCTGGTGCTCTGGGTAGTTGCGCAGCTAGCTGAGCTAACAGTAGCTACAGTCATGGATGCATGAAAGGAATTCAGTTAGCAGCAGTTAGCAGGTACTCTGGTGACATGCGCTCATATTTCTGATTTATTTCAGGAGTATGAACGCAACATTCTTTAAAAAAAATCCTGCAAAGAGTAGCCACATTTTGTGTTTTTGTTTTTTTGTCCATCTGTTGTGAGACTGCACAGACGGGAGCGTGACTGTGATGTCACACAGGAAACAGTTCAACACGACTAATCCTCAGTCAGTGTTTTTATCTGGAAACTTCAGAGAGTCAACAGAAACTACAAAACATTTTCACCTAACGACATGTAAACATGTGGAGATAAACAGACTCACAATCTGAACACTGACGTCTGAATACTCACACACACACACACACACACACACACACACTCACACACACTCCAGGCCATCTCCATCGGTCACATGCTGAAGAACCAGCAGCCATCACTTCCTGTTTATCTGCTGACTGTTCACACGTCCACCACGCTGACGACAGAGAGTCGCTGCAGCCACCACAATTAAAAAATTTTTCTAAAATTTTTTCTAAATGACTGAATCTAAATCGGTCTGTTTATTGAACCTGCCTCATCTGGAGCCGACACACAGACACATTATCAGTGTTTGTGTGTTTGTGATCAGGTCACCTGAGAACCAGCCGGCCCTCTGAGATCAAACCTCCAGGGCCCAGTCACAAACTTTACTGACCCAGTTTAATCGGTGCCGCTGGTGGGGAAGTGTTCAGCAGAGAAACTCTCGTGCAGACGGACGTGATGAGTCGGAACGAGACGAGCGGGCAGACGGTGAGTCGGAGCGTAAACGGCAGCGGTCGGATCAGCTGTGCGCCGCACGGCGTTGGTAAGAGGATCCGGTGAAGACGCTCGCTGCGGTTTGTCGAGCTTCACTTCACTCAAGGTATTATCAGCTGGCTTCTGTGAGCCTGGCTGCACACTCTCCGTGTAGTAACAGCTAAAAATAGACGTTCTCCAGGAAGGAGGAGAAAAGAGGCATCAAGTGATAATCAATGAGGTTTAATCTGCCTGGTGCACGAGGTGCTGCCGGTAATCAGGTCCGTCAGGCAGTCTGCTGCCACGAAGGAGGAGCAGCTTCTAAACCCAGAGAGTTTTATTACGACTTCTTTCCTCTGCTGCGTGCTAACGTTAGCGTAAAAACACACCAGCGCACGCCAACGCAAGCTCAGCCTGACCCAGACCTCAACCGAGTCTGAACCGGTCCGAACAAACGCTGCAGCCTCACGACTAACACGAATCCAACCAGAGCCTTTCTGCACATTTGAGCAATCATCAAGTTTACAAGCGAGCAACATGAGCCAAACTCACGTCACCGGATCTCTCTGGTGCCGGACTGTGGTGGCAGCTGTATTGAAGCCTATGAGAGATGATGGAGAAACACACTGAAACCATCAGATTAAAGAAATAATTAAAATCCTTATTTTTCAGTTTCAGGTTCATTAAATGTCTCCAGAACGTCTGAAACTAATGATGCAGATTTTTTCTTTGATCCATAAAAAGTGTTTCAGTGAATCAACATTTGTGCTTCAGTCATTGTTTGATTCTGATTGTAACTGTTGTTGCTGATTGATGAATGATTGGAGCGTCTCACTGCAGCCGTCACTTCTTCATCGGCTTCGTGTGACATTCAGGGTCGAGGGTCGGCGTTATTTAAAGACTCGTCCTGTGTCACTTACACTTGATGGACGACAGTCACGAGACCTCGAACCGGCACGACAGTAAACCATCGGTGACAGCAGCTGCTGCGCCGCCGTCGCCACGGTGACGCATCACAACATCCACACAACATCACGCAGGAGAGATTTAACGGCGTCACGCCAACATGACCCAGAACAGGAGCCCGGCTGAGAGGACAGTAAAATGTTTCTGTGACAGGTTTAATGTTCACCGCGAGTTCAGAGGTAAATAAAAGTACTGATCCGGTCTGAACTGGGTCAGAATCTCACACATGATGTTTGTCAGTTTGTTGTGAACGACATCGTCTCATCAACACGGCACCAGAACCAACATGGAGCTGACTGGGTCAGAAAAGGTTCTGAACAAGATGAACGTCACAATAAATCTGCTCATACTGACGACTGCAGTCTGGTTCTGGTTCTGTTCTGTGAGCTGCTCTACAATGGTTAAGTACGCACCTTTACAGTTGTTTTGTGATCAGCCAATGAGAACAGAGAAGAAGAACAACAGACACGCTGATGTCACGCTCAGAGCGACCTGCTGCAGCTGTAGACGAACACGACGTGAGGAGGAACTGGTGTGTAACGGTCGAAATATTCAGTCATCATATCTGTGAAGCTGCGGATCAGAACCATCGAACACGACCACGGCTTTAGTTTCAGGTGATTATATGCGAATCAAAACATCATTATGATGATTATTTTACATTTCTGCATCTTAAATATGAACCAAATGTAATTATGTGACGTGTTCACCTCCACCTTCACCTCTCCACGTGGAGAGGTGAAGGTGGAGGTGAACAC
>OMLP01024194.1:0-12755 GCA_900302685.1 Spondyliosoma cantharus | reverse complement strand
CTGTAGATGATGTCCTGGATGATGTTGTCACACAAACCACTGAGAAGGATGGACAGAGGAGGAGGAGGAGGAGGAGGAAGAAGAGGAGGAGGAAGAAGAGGAGGAGGAGGAGGAGGAGGAGGCCGAGTGGAACAGGAAGTGATGGAGCGGTGAATTAAAACCTCGTTCATTTCAGCTGCAGTTCACGATTGTTAACTGTGAATGTCGAGCCGCCGGACGAGTTGCAAAGGCTTTTTAAAGAGTTTGATTTAAAAAGGGTCAAATGGAGTCCATTAAAATAAATGTTTCACAGCCTGTTTTGTGTTTTTGTGTCTTTGTGTCCATCCATCCCGTGTTCATCCTCCTCTCCCATCACTGTCGTCACAGCTTTGTTATAACGAGTGCATAGTTACAGCCCGTCTCCTCTGACATGGATGCAAAGTGAGCGAGTGGATGAACGCTGCATGACTCTGAGCCGTCCGTCTGACTGTGAACGTTGCATTTTGGATCTCCCCCCTTTTTATTCTCCCTCTTCCTTTAATCTTCTTTTCTTTTTGCGTATGTTTAAATGACCGTAACTGTCTGTCTGTTCTTTTCTTTTCATTTGTAACTTGAATGAAACAAAAAAGGGGGACAAGCAGGTTCATTCTATGTGCATGTGCTTTCCCCCTAGACTCTGGCTGCCCTAACGAGAAATTCGATAAATCTGCTTCCAAACCATCTCGCACAAGCTTTGCATGTCCACTCTGGTCCTGAGGAAATTAACAAGCGAATAGAGAGCGCCATCGACTTACGGAGTGGCGATAAGTTGAGAAGAGAGCATATCAAGCCTTTCTCACTGATGTTTAAAGACTCCAGCCTGGAACAGAAGGTAGCTGGGGTTTTAGACAGATAACTGTTTTTTTTTTCTTTCTCTCTCCCTCCTCACATTCTGAGACGAAGACTTTCAGAAGCAAAACAAGAACCAACTTCTTTTTTTTTTGTTTCCCATCATGAGTAAGCTAAAGGCATCGTAGATACTGTCGTGGTATCGCAGAAAGAAAAAGAAAGCATGGCTTATTTTTATTTTATTTTACTGTATTGACACGAGTCAAAGTGAAGGACGCAAAATAATCCAAACGTTATTATCGATGGAGTCCGAAGTGCCAGTAACGACTATTATAGATTCAGCTTATTGAATATTAATCAAAGACCAAAATATCAATAAAATCGTCAATTTATCATTCAGTTTTTTCTTGAAACGATAAATTGAGATTAAATTGTGTTTGTTCCTTTTCACAGTCTTCCCTCGTTTTTATTGTAACACATTTCATTTAAAGAAAGTCAGATTTTCTCAAACATCTGTGCTTGTGTATCTCTGGAATATCTGTTAAATCCTCATCTTCAGAAAAGCAGACAGCAAAACAAACAAACAAATAATATAATAACACCAGAAGGTTTATTTAGTCTGTTTTATTGTTGTACATGTAGAATATCGTCCATCGGAGTCAATAAATATATTCTCAGCCGCACCAGAAATGAATAGAATCTACATAATTATTGTGTGTCTGGTTGCAGATACGTTTCATGTCTTCTGGCTTTCTGAGAGTAAAAAGATTTGACAGATATTAGAGACAGCTGTGCATGAAAAGGTGAATTTTATGATTTCAAACGTCTCTTCTCGAGCTCACGAGTGACATTCATGTCAAAACATAAACTTGAATAGCCGACAGAAATGATTATGTTAATTGTTTTTTAATGTATTCACTGGTTATGATAAAAGGTTTGACACTTCAGACTCCATTAATGTGCATGAGTTCACACAGTGAAGCTGATCTGAGCTGATAACATAAAAACATTAAACCAGCTGAACGATGACTCATGTTTCATTCTGAAATTTGATAACATCAGCTTTGATTTTTGCCTCGACGGTCGTAGAGCAGTCGGCTGGTGTTTGTGGCGCCTGCAGAACCTCCTTCAGTTTACTCATGAGCCAAAGTCCAGTTCATGGACCTGTGACCCTGTTACAGTCTGCTGGGAAAAGTTGACTCGTTCAGCTTTTTTCCTCTTTTTTCTTTTTTGCAGGAGCGCGTTGCATTCACCAACGAAAGAGCTGAAACATGTTTCAAATGTACGTCGTACATACCCGAAATTATAATGACCTCACCAGACTGCAGACAGTGAAATGTGTTCATGTAAAGTGACAGCAACAGATCAATAGTCTTCATTATATATTATTAATTAAGACAATTTATCCCTGCAGACCAAACAATCAGATGTTGCTTCAGTCAGTGCGATCTCATCCTGTGCAGCCAAACATTGTTCAAACACAAAGAACTTCATCTTAAACTCTATTACAGATCCTAAAGTTTCCCAAGACACCAGATATACGAGGCTGAACGTGGCACATCCACATCCTCGAACCAAAACGATTAAATAGGTCGATTATTCCCACAGCTTGTGTCCCCGGCCCTTCATCTGAGGTTTAGAATAGAAAACTACGTGGTTAGGTTGAGAAAAGCGTCGTCGTTCGGGTTAAAATCACCACGTTCCTCCTGTGAGTCTGATTACAAATGTGCCTACGTTACCAAAGTAACCCGAGCTTCTCTGCACGTCCTCCCTCACAGCTGTAACAGGAAACATACATATTCATATTTAAACAGCAGGCTCGGTTTACACCATCACTCAGAGCCGGAACATGTAAAAACAGATTGTACTTGCAGATTTTCTGATTTCTGACAATTCTTAAAGTAAACCTCGTGCTGCACCCACAGCGTCAGGATAGAAAACACAAAAAACAAATCTTCTTCTTCTTCTTCGTCTTCAGGGGTTTTAATTTGCCTCATGTTTTCTTTGGCACACATAACTGATAGTTACACATGATAATCAGGAGACATGTGAGTCGTAATGAGCAGAACGTGTTCTCTTTGGTGAATGCGACGCACTCCTGCAGCTTTTTGTTCACGCTCACCTTTAACCTTTCAGTTGCCCTCCATGTCGGCCCCTCTCCCTCCTCCACATCTGTGTTTCCCCTTTTTTAATCCCACCGCCATTTTCAAAACTTCTCCAGGAACCTTATTTTTATTTGGTTGACCTCTGAACCTCTTCAGTAACTGTGCAGTGATTTGCTGTTGGCCTCCCTCCATTTTTCCTTTTTTTTTTTTTTTTTTTGTTTGTTTTTTTGCAAAAGTTGTGACAAAACGTGACGCATCCTCTTGCTAATTTCCCAGCACCCTTTGAGAAAGAGACAGAGCGAGGACGGGGCAGCGGGGGTCACTGGGGAGAAAGTCTTTCTCCAGGAAGGGCTTCTGAAACACCCGACAGTTTCCAGTTCAGCTTTTTAACAAAAAAGTGAATCTAAAATTCAACAATTTGGACGATAAGCTACAAGAAAAACTCCAAAACAATGATTCGACTGGACAGACGTTCATCAACAATCCTCCCCGCCTCAGTTTAGCTCCTCAGTTAGCTTTGTATTTTTTTTATTTCTTGAGCTCTCTGTTTGTGTCTCTGACTCAGCTAACAGCTAAAAGCTAACGGCTAACAGCTAGCATTGTGCTTGTCAGCTTTGCTCCCTCCCCAGGACGCCACGGCTAACCCGCCAGCTCCCGTCTCTCTCTCTAACGCTTGTGGTTGAAAACATCTGCATGCATCTGTGTCGGTGTCGTCGGCGTGTTTGAGGTGCACGTTCAACGTGTCCGGTCTCCTTCGTCAGTCTGAACACCTGTCTCTCCATCTTCCCCTCGCCTCCTCTTCCTCCCTCTCTCTCTCTCTGCTCTTCTTCCTCCCTCAGTACTCCCAGATGAGGGACGAGGTGTTCAAGTCCAACCTGGTGTGCGCCTTCATCGTGCTCATCTTCATCACCACCATCCAAAGCCTGCTTCCCTCTGCCAGGTAACAGCAGACTGAGACAAGTTCTGTATCACTAGCAGACAATATTTTTAATACATTTACATTTAGAAAGCAAGACATGTAAAGTATATGTTTAAAAATCTTGATATCTACAAAAAGTTGACCTGGAGAAAAGGTTTGGCAGATTAACTTCTCTTAATAATGTTCAGATCTGTTTATTATGAGAGTGCAAATTAAAAAAAGGTAAATCTCATATTATTCACGCTTTAAAATGTTGATGATGCTCTGATGTGTGCTGACGGCGTCGTCGTTAACATTATCGTGGTTGTCGTGTTTCCACAGGATGGTTACCATGGTGATCCAGTTCTCGATCCTCATCGTCCTCCATTCCTGTCTGGTCCTGGTCACGACGGCGGAGGACTACAAGTGTCTGCCTCTGGTCCTGCGCAAAGCCTGCTGCTGGATCAACGAGACGTACGCGGCGCGCAACGTCATCATCTTCGTCTCGATCCTCATCAACTTCCTGGCGGCCATGATCAACATCGTGAGTCTTCCGTTTCTCCCCCAACAGATATTTGTTGTCTCTGAAGATACAAACTTTGTAGGTTTACTGACCAGCGTTCTGACGTCTTGAGATATTAGAGTCTTGATGATGTGTAGGGGGGAAGTCTGGATATTTGTTCCCTGATTCTGGATTTGAACAGTAATTGTCCCCGCTGGTCTCTCACAGCTGTGGTGTGACTTCGACAAGTCCACCACCTTCAGGAACCAGACGTACAACGAGTCGGCCTCCATCCCAGACATCTGCTTCTACCCAGAGGTACCGCCTAAATGAGTTGTCTGAATTCTTCTGTTTTATTTATTCACTTCTGCGACAGCGGCAAAAAAAAAAAAAGATGAATTAAACATCCCCGACATCTGCTGGCGCCCACAGGGAGGCTTCTCCTCAGACAGCGGCGACTGATGGAGCCATCAGAAACGTCACGGAGAGAAAACTTCCATCATGTTATTTTTTGCTCGCACAATATGCAGCTGATTGATGGACTCAATAAGAGAGGAACATGTTTATGGCTCCGAGCCGCGGCCGAGGCTCGTGTCGCTGGATGTATATGTAACAGCTTTATTTCCTCCAGAGGGGACGAAAGGGAAAAAAGTTTTTAAATACTAAGACTTACTGACTTTTCTATCTGGGATTCTATCTAGATTCAGGACTTTAGGTTCAACAGAAAGATTCTCTAAAGGGGAACTCCACCAACGTACCGCTAGTTATTGTTAATACTGATCAACCAGAGGAATTAAATTAATACCTAGAAAACTAAAACAACTAGACTCGCAACACAAACATAGAGAATACAAACCTGATCTTCAACACTGGACGTATCTGCTGATATTGATCTGTCTTTGTTGTTCTCACAGTATTTTGTGTTCACGGGCGTCCTGGCGATGGTGACGTGTGCCGTGTTCCTGCGGCTGAACTCGGTGTTGAAGCTGGCGGTGCTGCTGGTGATGATCGCCATCTACTCGCTGCTGACCGAAGCTTTCTACACCTCGCTGTTCGTCCGCTACGACACCGTGCACCACAACACAGAGTGAGTGTTTCTGTCGGATGCTTAGATTTAATAATTTAATGCTTTAAAAACATTGTCGCGGTCGTCTTTACCACCAGTATCAGCGAGAACCTCTCAGCGGGGTCAGAGGATCATTTATGTGATTTGGAGCGACGCCATTTAATGTGTAGAAGTGATCAATACAATTCACAAAATCAATACAGAATAAAACAGCCAGTGTAAGTCAGCTGACAGGAGAGTCATGTGTTCATGTTTCTCTGAGCCTGTTTAAATTCACCATCTATGACCTTGGACGGTGAAGGAACTGCTTTTAGATAATAAGATAAGATAAACGTTATTGATCCCACACCTGGTAAATCTGCTTGTGACAGTTATTGTATTTATTGTATACATCCAGGTAAATATGGGTTTTATAACCTGATTTATAAAAGATTGCGATCAGTCTCAGGACGGCAAAGAAATATCCATATTAACAAAAGAACATGTGTTAAAGTAAAGACAGGAACCGTCTCAGAGGCACGTCGGGGAGCCACGTTGACCTTATTTCTAGACATAAATGTGGCAAATGTGAGAAAAGTAATCACGCAGGTGTTGTCAGCGATTGCACAGTGACCTTTACAGTGAGGATGTATGAAGGCACCTTGAGAATATAACCTGGTAATAAGAAGAAAGAGCACTTTAAGCCCTGGATGAGGAGGTTTCCACACAGAGTCAGATCGATTTCTTTAAAGTCCTCTGGGACACGAGAGAGAAGGTCAAGACGGAAAGACCTCCGAGGGACTCGACCCAAGTCATTAATGAAACAGTAGTGTTGTGAGTTTGTGAAGCGATGTGTTGTGTTTTATTTCATTTGGACACTAAAGACATCAAACTATATTTCACTGTCACAACGTATGATCTGTGCTGAGCAGCTCGTAACTGAGCTTGAAATACTGAGAGCAGGATACTGACATCTGTTAATCCTCAGATCCTGCAGAACTTCTGGTTCTGCTCCAGTCTGAGCTGAAAACAAAGAGTCATGGAGGTTTTTTCCTCTTCTGTGTGGAACAAACTCAGCAGGAAGATTAGGCGAGAAGATGTCAGTGTCATCTGCGAAAAACTTTACTTTTTAAGACAACTGTCTCAGTTATTGGCCTCCGAGTTCATTTTCAAGATGTAAAATATTTTATTGTAGTTTCATTTTAGTCTTTAATGCCAATTTCTTACACATTTTGCTTGAGTCAGATTAGATTGTGACTCCGTGTTTGTTTGGTTGACATATAAAATCAGAGCATTGGTCAGAACTCCAGAAAAATCGTAAAAGAAAGATCATCGTGTGGATAAAACAGTAACATCTTCTCTGCTGCTGCTCCAACAGAAACTTCCTGGGGACCAAAGAGACGTCTCTGCTCCTGATGGCCATGTTCCTCCTCGCTGTGTTTTATCACGGCCAGCAGGTAAGAAACACACGACCCCTCCAGACTTGAAACCTTTTTGAGTTGTTCTGTTTCTGTTTTATGTTTTATACTGTGCTTGTGGTTTGGTTAGGGTTCAGAAAACATCGTGTTTTGGCTTAAAGCAGCTGGTTCTGTCGTCACGAACACGTGGTGCTACAAACAGCACCCAGCTTAAAAGTATTATCCTGCTTTAATTGTTAATTGTGAAGTCATCAGTTTCCAGTTCCTTGTCTTGGTATTGAAGGCCGAAATCCCATAAATAGATTTCTTAAAAAGCAAAGTGTCTGTAAGTCTTGATGCTGCTCCACGAGGACGGCAGCTCCCACTGTGGATCGGGTTAGGGTTGTAAACGTCTACAGTGACTTGAGATAAAGTAATAAAGGAGAAAACACGCTCTCTGCTTTAAGAGCCAACAGAAACTGTAATCAAGCTTTTATCAACACTCAGCAGAAGCATTTCCTCCACAATGATCAGCAGGAAACCCTCCTGTCGGCTGTCATGGCTGTTATATCGGACCTGAGTGACTTGATGAAAAGCAGAAACGCCGCTCGGTTCACGCGTCTGATACATTATACGAGGCATTGTGATGAAGATGTGGTCGGAGTCAGCGGCCTGGAGGAAACTGGTCTCAGCGCTGCTTTCATGCTCTCTCTATGGAAACCTTTGATCACGCAATTCAGCGGCGCGGCGTCGGTCAGAGATGGAGGACACGCGGCCGTAATTGAAGCTCCTTTGTAGCCCCATAAATGTAGAAAGCAGCCGCATTTGAAGTCATCCAGTGGCGTATTGATTTTCTCGGGGTCAGCTCCAGCACTTGTTTGGCAGAGACAATGAGAGCTCCCGGCGTGAGGCGAGCGACACTCTCCGCCCTGAAAAGCTGCTCGCGAGAGAGAAGAGGGAGAATATAAAAAGACTGTTTGCTGTTTTGAAGGGCGGTCCGGCGAGCACCATGTGATCCGGCTCTCTGTTGAGTGTTGATGATCTGATGTGCCAGGTCTCAACACAGTGTGAACCCGCTCAGGCCGTCGGCTGCGTCCGGGTCAGAACCACACAAACAAACACTTGTTTTTAAAGCTGTCATCTCGTTTTCATGCCTCCGAAACACCAGTTTAATATTCAACGTGTGTGTTTGGAGCCATGTTTGTTCTGTTGTTGATATAAAGACCGAAAGTTTCTGTTCGCAACATGTCTGCATTTCAAATAAAGCTTCAGAGGAAAGACTCAGATCAGCCTCAGACTGACTGTAAGATTGTTTTATAACTATTTAGACTTTTATTTATCCCACATCGGGGAAATTCATTGTCACAGTAGCAGGTAGACAGATATACAATTAATACAAGACTTAAAATACTAAAAAAGAATTAGGTAAGAGGGAAAAGATCAAATATAGAAAGGACTTTACTTTACTTTACTTTACAAGTGTTTGAGGAGTTAAGATTTGTCAGATTTTACATTGTGTGAATAAATCAAATAACAGATTACATGTTGACTTTGTGTCACTATATGTTTGTCATATATTCACAGGAACAACAGTAAAAGTCTCAGCTGCAGAACTGATGCAATAAACTGTCAACCAAGTTTCTGTTACTTCACTTTTTCTCAGCTAAAACCTTCAGAAACACATTTTTTACATCTGTTCAGCTGCGATGTGAAAAGTAACTGAGAATGTGTCCGACTCAGTTCACAGACGAGGTCATGTCTTAAAGTTTTATTGACATTTCGCCGACCTTCCTATGAAAAGATGACAGGGAACTAAATGAAACGTTACCTTGAATAAACTTTGATTTCTCTGGTTTAAAATAGTTCCACTTCAAGTGAAGAACCCGGCAAAATAATCACCAGCGTCTGATTGTTTTTAGACGTTCTAATGCAGAAATGACGTCTTTAATCGTGCATCAGTGCGTCTGATCAGTACGATGTTTGGACCTCGTGCTGCATCGAGCGGTCGTCACAGTTCTCACGTTCTCAGGATGAGATGATGATGTTTGACGCTTGGAGCGGCGAAGGAGAAAAACATATCGCCGAACTGAACGGCGGAATAATGAAGCGGCTCCATCATTCGGCTCGTGGAAGGAGAACAAGGTTGTTGAAAACTCAACAGCGTCTCTTTTGTGGAGAAACACACTGAGGGAGTAAAAACATTAGTTAGAGCTGCTTTCAGACGAGACGTTTAAGTGATTTGATTGTGTCGGCGAGAAGAGCCAATTAGAGCGGCGAAGGAGATGGAGGAGAATCTTTTCATCCTTCTCTCTTTCATTACGAGAAACTCATTCGGGCTCTCGTTGCGGCGCTTGTTAGATGTGAGCGTCACGTATGATGTCTTCACAATAACAACCTCAACATTTCCCTTTTAAATGACGTGTAAGTGTTCGATACACTATGTGAGTCTGGAGAAACCATCTGAGGGAACATTACAGGGATGAAGAGCTCCTTAAGTGTGTGATTGTGCATTAACTATGAGTAATAGGGGATGAGTTATTGATTGAAGCAGGTTTTAGACGCAGTATTAGCTTCCTTCAGATGAGGTTGTCCTTCACGAGCACAGCTTCCTGTCACAGCACTGAGGACATTATCAAGCAGCCTGAACATGAAGCGTTTCATCACAAGGCTGCAAACTAGACTCTTATTTTGAAATAACGTCCTAACTGAACAACCAAGCAGTTCTGTCTTCATTCTGTCCCGGTTGGGTTGATGTAGAAAGGTTAGCGTCATGTTGTTCCACAAACACGGCTGGAAAATGTCCCGTTATCTCCCCCAGAAGAATCCAGTGGTTTCATACTTTCAGATGTTGACGCGCAGTCTTGAACAGTGGTCTCTGGCTACGTTCCTGCAAACCACAGATATATAATACGTTTGTTTAGGACTTGTCTTGTCACAGCGTTGTGTTTTTGCTCTGGTGGCACAAAAAAACACCTGGTTATTATCAGAAAAACATCTTGGTTTGGATTAAAATATACGTTTTGGTCGCTACGCTCACACATGAAGATGATCCAACTTCTGGTGAAAAACAGTGAGTCAGGGTCGCCAATAAAAAGCCTGGAAATGTCCCCAGGTCAGCTGCTTCACAGCCTTGTTGACTGTAATACGGTGATAATCTTGAAAATGCATATTATGCTGCTTTTCCACCAACATTAGCAGTTTTAAACGCAGATCAACGCACTTATATGGCCTCTTGACTCATCCTCCTGCAGGCAGGACAGCCGTCTGTGATTTGTATCTGAAGCGTTACGCTGTACGTCACTGACGTCACCTTTCGTGTCACGATTGCATCAGAAACAGACGTAACAGAAGAGAAAACAAAACTTCAGACTCCTCCGTTACGTACAGGGAAGAGAACGGCTCTTACATTCAGATCTCAGCGGGTTGAAGTGGGATTTTTGAGGAGTGGAAGAAGAGGTGTTAGATAAAAAATGTCCAAAGTCACCAGTAAGCTCAGCTGTCAGGAGCAAAAAGTACAGCTCAGTTCTTAGTTGCTCTCCACATCTGTGCTCATATGAACTCTTCCTCCAGACTTTTGATTCTGTCTAAATCGTCAAGAGTTCATCAGGACGGACTTTCTGTCTGAGAGTTAACAGGCCAGTGTTTGAATCAACGCTTCGCACCGCTGAGGTCACGTCGGTTAACGCCCGAGCGACTCGTTATTCCAGCGGCCATCACCTCATCATGCCGCGGCCTCACAGCCCCGCAGGCTGTGTGCCTTCTTAATTAGAAAAACAGAAATGAGATTGAAGTTTTGCACTCACTCATATGATTAAAGGACTAATTGATACCAGGATTAATCACAAAACTGTTTCCACCAATCGCCGGAGAGAGACGCTTAAATCCTCACAGGCTTATCTGCCTGCCCACAAAATTAATTTTCAATATCAGGGATTCCTCCCCCCAGCCGCCTCCTACAGAACTGAACTGTCCCGACTTCTGTTCGCCTCTAAGTTATTCAAATGACTCGGCATTAATTGTGCATTCAGAAAAGCAATTTGCGTTGCTGTTGAAATCCTTTTGCTGCTCTTCAGATTGATCGCACGCTCTTCTGTTCCATAATTGATCCGACCTATAACGGATTTTTTAATTAAACCGCGGCTCGGCCGTTCCATCACTTAAATGATACAAACAAGTACTCTCTCCTTCTTTGGCTCAATTCATGAGCAATTAACAAAGTCTGAGTCCTTCCTGGAGAAGAGCGAGGCTGGAGGAGTCGCACCACGTGTTTGGAGAGGACGGAAAATAATCGAGAATAGCAGTTATTAGTTTCTGTGAAAAGTATTATGAGGCAGCGTGATCGGGTTCAGGAGGAGAGTCGGTGTGAATAATGCAACTCTTCAGCAGACTCACAGAGAAATATCTGCGAGCTCCTCAAAGTATTTCTCTGAGACATCAATTATTTATGAGCATCAATCAAAGTTAAAGTTCAAAATCTGCGTTTCTTCAGGACGTGTTTCCAACAGGTTTGATTGACAGCTGCCCGCCGACAAAAGCTGTAAAACACAAAGTAATTAAGAGTCACAAGAAAGTTTGAAAAAGAAGATTTTACAGTGTGTGGAGATGTGAAGTGACTGTCAGAGTCCACGAAAGACCACCGGCTGCTTCACGTCCCTGCAAACCAAAGAGACGCTCAGATATTTACACCTTAAACCAAGCACAGTGAAGTTTTACGATCCGTTTAAGACGTTTATGAGCAGACTGCCGAGTAAAGAGGTGATGGTGGAGGTGGAGGTGATGATGTTAGAGCGCTGCCACGTGTGAAACCAGCTGATATCTTTAATGAGACGTCAGGACGTTTAGCAGCAGCACGGTCAGGTGTTTATAACGAGTCGCAGAGACAAAAACTGAGACGTCAGGACGTTTCTGTTCGGTTCTGTTGAGAGAGGACGAGACATTTCACCAGGTCTTTATACCGACAGGGGGACGAACCTGGTTGTGTTTTTTGGGGAGATTCATAAGTATTTTGAATAAATAACAGATATTTTTAAGGAAGTGTCATTTTCCTTGTATGTTCTGGCAACAAAAACAGATATTTTAACCCAACATCTGAACTTGAACACACTTTTCAAATGTGATTGATTAGGTTGAGGCTGATGTGAGAGAGGAGGAGGAGGATGTGATGTCACGGCGAGGACACGTTACCGACTCTATCTGTGCTGTTTGTCCTCCTTCCATCTGTAGCTGGAGTACACGGCCCGGCTCGACTTCCTGTGGCGCGTCCAGGCCAAAGAGGAGATCAACGAGATGAAGGAGCTGCGAGAACACAACGAGAACATGCTGAGGAACATCCTGCCCAGCCACGTGGCCCGACACTTCCTGGAGAAGGACCGGGACAACGAGGTCGGCACAGAACCAGCACACATCCGTGAAACGCTCTGAGAGATACAAACATCATCAGAGTCAATGTTCAGGTTGATTTATGGGAACTGACACTCGAGTTCCTTCAGAATGCAAAAAATCACTGATTGACATTTTATAGCCCAACTTATTGATTAATCAGGGAAGTAATCAGCAGTTTAATCAACGATGAAAACAGTCGTTTCCTCATGCAGATGATCTGAAACACTTCATTTGGAGGTAAAGCTCACCTGAAATGTTCTTCATGATCCCTCAATGACCAGAAAACTGAGTTAGCACAGCGACGGTGAACACTTTGTGGTTCTGATGCTCAAACACGTCGGTGTAAAATGTTGTGACGCCGACAGAAACGATGGTTAAGAGCAGAACCGCCGATCCGAATGGAGACACAGGTTTCCACTGAACCAGGAACTGACGGGCTAAAATCTCAACTCGACAGCTGCCGTGAGTTTCAGTGTTCAGCTGCACATTTTTCATCACAGACCTGCTCTGAAATTACTCGTCTGCTTTCAGTATAATTTGCTCCCTGAGCCTCGGTATTCCAGCCGGCGAAGAAAAGAAAAGGCTCGGTAATCGCTTTTCAAACAACGGTACAGAGAGA
>OMLP01024193.1:30331-41936 GCA_900302685.1 Spondyliosoma cantharus | reverse complement strand
CCAGACAATGATGGAGGTGCAGAGAACAGGCTGGACTATTGCCATGTAGAACTGGATCAGCAGCTCCTGGGGCAGATTAAACTTCCTGAGCTGACGCAGGAAGTACATCCTCTGCTGGGCCTTTTTGATTAGGGAGTCTATGTTTGGGGCCCACTTTAGGTCCTGGGAGATGGAAGTTCCCAGGAACCTGAAGGTTTCCACAGCAGACACAGAGTTATTGAAAATGGTGATGGGGGGCAGTGTAGGGGGGGCTACTCCTGAAGTCCACTGTCATCTCCACAGTTTTGAGCGTGTTCAGCTCCAAGTTGTTCTGACCACACCAGAGGGCCAGCTGTTGCACCTCCTGTCTGTACATTTAATAGAGGGGGACAACGCATGGAAATATCTGGTTCAATGAATTTACTGTGCAGTGTCTTCTTTTAAATAAATCAATAAAATCAATCAAAATGCAGTCACTGCAAAATGCCTGTGCTAATTAGCAGATATTAGCATGCTAACATACTACACAAAGACAATTAACGTAATAAAAATGACACCTGCTCAACATGCTCAAGTATGTTAGCATTGTGAGTGAGAACATACCAGTCTCCTGCTGTTGCTAGCGTTTAGCTTAACGTAATGCTATGCCTGAGTTCAGCCTCACAGAGCTGTTAGCATGGCTGCAGACTTTTAGTCTTGACTTGCTTAGTCGCAGAATTTGCTTCTTGCATCCCTGTGATACTGAATTATCTGGTATGGCATGTCTAGCTAAGACAAGTAGTGACTACTGGCCAAAAGCCCAAAGCTACTTGGATTAGATTTCATTTCAACAAAAATAAAAGCCACGGGTGTCATGAAATTACACTCATGGTTATTATTTTTGCATTTTTGTTATTATTTTAGTAGCGCAGTGTATATTGCAGGCCATCGGGTTAACACTAAAGTCACAACTCCTGCTTTTCCCTCCTCAATTATCTGTGCTGCTGCTCTTAAGCTATGCTAAAAAAATCTATCGGACGCCTGCAGAAAATATCTGACTTCCCCTCCAGACTTGCAATTTGAACCAAGATGGTGTCTGGAGATGCTTTCACCGCTCGGGCACTTTCAGGATGATTGAACACGCACGCACACGGCAGCTGCACACTGTATGATGGATCTTAACATCCCACAGGACAGCTAAAGTTGAGACAAAGTGGATCAATCTGTGCATGTGCCTTTGTGTTTGTGGATGCGTTTGCCTCTCTCTGTGTTCTGGTCTGACTGCAGCTCTCAGGGAATGCGCAGGTTTTCACGGCAACATCCGACACGGCTTCCTAACCATCCATCCACAGACAGTGATGCATCACAGACTCACCTCCTGGGTCCAAGTTGTTCCATGTGTCAAATGATTCACCTCATTTAGAAGAGCTGAGTGATTGTGGCAGATTTCATTAGATGATCAATGGTTTGGGCGTTACAGATGGAGGAAGGAGCCCTAAGTTGGAGCGATGGGGAAGAATGAAGAATGCATGGAAATAAGCGGTGACCTCTCCTGCGATCGCCGGGAGAACTTGTGCAGAGAGGATGATGCAGAGAGGGATGGACAGAAAGAGACAGGCGTTGAAAAGGAGGGAAAGGGATGAATGGAGACGGAGATAGAAAGTGACAGTCAGACAAAGGGGCGGAGGACTTGAGACTTCATCGTCCGTCTGTGGTTGCTCATGATGGATTTAAGACGGAAATGAGAACTCATGACCCATGAGAGTGCGATAATTGTATTTGTTTGCGGTGTTATTGCCTTTGGGTCTTCTTTGGGAAATAATGTCTTCCTGAATATGTTTTTTGTTTTTTTTCTTGGGGGGGTGGGGGCGAGGTATACCTGTGGAAAATTCCCAAAGGTGGATACTGTTTACAGATTTTCTACATTCCAGCATTTCCCAAAGGAATGGCGTCCGCCTGTCCATTACGCTGCAGTAAATTGGATATTGATTGGTGCGTGCCATAATTCCATCAAGGTATATCATGTGCTATTGACTCAGTAGCAGGATTCCATCAGGCTTAAATATCTGTGTGTGTGCATGTAAGCGGTTTCCCAGCATTCGGTCGAGGCAGAAGCCTGGATTTAGGAGTACGTATACTCTTAAAACTAGGTTATATGCTCCTCCCTTTACCAACGTATGTTTGCAAGATTTATACCTGTGAAGAGCCTTTGTAGTGGGCAGAAAGACCACTGCACAATCTATAGCAGCAGCACGGACGTGGTCAGCGTCATTCTGAGATGTTAAAAGAATAGACTAAACTATTGCTAATACTGTGGCCTAACTTTACTGAGAGGTCTCTAATGTGTCTGTTAAAAACATTGTGGCTGATATACGACAGACCATATTGTGTTGCGTGCCAAAGAAAGATAGCATGACATTGAATTAGGTAGCTGATTGATTACTGTGATACAGCTCTAGTATGATAACTTGGTTTGACAGCTTATTTAGTTAACATGGGCAACATGCTAGCATGTGCATATTCTATAAGATTGGGTGGCGAGAAAGAAAGAAAATCAGCGTCTCTTCCATATTTGTGGTGGGGTTTCCATTCATCTGTGTCGCTGCGCAAAGAAAACGGCGTGGAAGTGAAGCAGACGTTCGACGTTCACTCTCCTTTAAGCTCTGTTTTTGGTCTCCACCGCCTCCTGAGAGAAATCTTTAGCTACTAAATGCTCCACTGTGTTCACCGGCTACTCGCTAACTGCATCCTCCAAGCGGACTTCAGAAACGAGTATAAACTGAACTGCTACGCGTGCAGCTGTCCGTGTACGCCCCCATGTAGAGACATATAGTCTATGTCTTAGAGCCTTTCACTGACAGCAGCAGCTAGCTTGCTGCAACTCATAACGACACTATGAGAGCGGTCAGAGTAAACAGCCCAAACCAACAATAAGCTGAAACGTACTATAAAGTGTAGGGGAGCTGCATATTTGATACATGTTTGTTATGTTAATATAGAGAACAGCAACTTTATCAGCCCAAAACTCAGCTGCCTCATCTGGACTATGTTGGTGTGGTTTGATCAGATTTAATCAACGTGGCAAATTAGAAAAAAAGTTAATTTTAAACTTCTGATTGATGCATCTATTTACATGACATCATATTTTACCAACTGAGTTCTGCCTACTGTAGAACCCACAGAGGGGCACAGACAATGGCAAACATAGAAACAACCAATATTGACTTGGCAGTTGATTTTGTGTTCCAGCAGCACCCCATTACTCAAAGTAAAAGACTGACTGACAGAATGTGCTTTCGGGGGCCTTTAACTTTAAAAGTGCTCTTGTACGGCTTGTGTTGAGCGATACGTCCTGGAGAGTAATATAATCAAACAAAGGCTGTTCTGTATGTATCCTACATGTAAAATGCAATGCAATATTTTTTTTAATGAATCATCACACTTGATCAAAAATCATAATTTCTACAGTGTAGTATTTCTTGGCCACAAATAGGAGAATTCCAATTTTACAACGATACGTGTCTGATTTTATTAAATCATATATATCATCTGATTATGATTCATCAAAACATGGCTTTCAGCGGGTTACAGTTACTACACTACACTACTACAAAGTTAATTCACACTATGGACAGGTGTATTGGATCAAACAGAGGGACTTTAGAAGAACCCTACACACTATGAGTACTTCTAATGATCTTAAGATAGCAAATTATGAAAACTCATGCCACCCGTGGCAAATATTTGTTTTGTGGTACGATTTGTACTTTGCCACATTAGCATTCGCATTGCTTTCCTCAGCCTTTTAGTGGCTAAATGATCTCTGCACCCACATTGAATACATTAATTCTTCACGGTTGGCCAAACACGATCAATTAAACATCTGCAGTCAGTAAACATTGGGTTTAACTATCCTGCTACAGCGACGGAGGCATCTCTGGAGAGCACGGCGCATAGATCAGCCCGTGGATTAATCTATAGAGATCCAGGCAGGCGTTGTAGTGAGTCTTGTTATTGTTCCCGTGTGAGGAATGCAGATGCAGGAAAAGTAGTCTGTCTATACCATGGAGAATGTAAAGCGGAGAGGATTTTTGCTTCATTTCCCAGCTGTTTTCCAAGCAAATGAACAAAGGTCTCCTGTGGTAATTAGATGATTTTAAAAATAAAAACAAAATGCAACAACAGAAGTGAAAGAAAGACCGGCCTCCCCTCTTCCTGTCACATGCCGCGCTCTCATCTTATTATCCAGCTCAGCTTCAGAGTTTCCGACAAGCCTGCCGGTAAATCCCAAAGCTTTATGGGAATCCTCTGTTAATTAGGATTCACCTTGTGCAAGGCAGATTTTTTTCTTTTTTTTTTTGGGAATCTGGCGTCGCCGCCTGGAAACAAATGCTCGTTGAGCTAATGGAACAGAGAGTTTTAGTCTCTAAGCACGTTTTCATCCCTGCAGTGGAAGTGCACAGTATGCCTCGGGCCCCCACGGCTTTATACCTGCTGCCTCCACATCGCTGCTCCGAGGTGGCTGCCCACACACATTTACTACTCGTGTAGAAAAGACAGAAGACTGATTGTAGTGGTGGAGTGGTACATAGAAATGTTGGCGAAGCAGGGGCTTCCATCAAACGGCTCTAATCCACAAGACTCTCCGTTTGGAGTCTGAAAGAGTTATCGATCAAACGCGGAACGCATGCTGATCATTTAATGGACTAATGGTGAGGCCATAAGTAGATGTGCAGAAGGAGCAGCGTTTTGAAATATAGAAAATAAAGCCGTTTCCACGCTGCATATACCACACACACACACCATTTATTTCCCCAAATAGTTGTGTGCGTAGATCAATGGCTGCCTTCTTCTGTTTGCCTCTGAGCGAGGGCATGTAGGGATTAAACCACTCTCTCCACTCCTTCCCAAACCAGAGCAAGGGAGTGAAAGCAGGAGCGATGGAGAGATAGAAAGTCCCAGAGGAGAGAAAGTGGACCGGCCGGTTTAATGAGAACCCTGGCTCTAATGCAAATGGGAATTGATTACCACTGCCAGAGTGTCAGGAGATACTTAACTCTGATGGGAGGGAGATGTGTGTGTGTGTGTGTGTGTGTGTGTGTGTGTGTTTGCGTGGGCACGGCTGCGCGTTTATCTCTTTGTCTATCTCGTGGTCAATACGCCGTCTCTTTCGTCTTCTTTACTTGTCACTTTATGAACAATCTGTAATTACACTTTTGTCGCCGCTTGATGGATTTCTGATGGTTCGGTGTGTGTTTGTGTTTTTTTTTGTTTTAATGCTGCCCACGCTGGCAACCACCAGTGGACGAATGAGTCGAATGATGTAATCTCGTGTTAGCTGAAAGCTAGCTAGGGCTCCTGAGGGGCCCTGTGTGACATTTGGACAAGGCACTACAAGGGCCCCTGTTGATCGATCGGCTCCATTGTGCCACTGCAAAGAAGCAGAGATCTCTGCCCTAAGACTGAGACAGTACACCGAGAGCGTGTGCTCTTTCCTGGGGAAAGTGTTGCTGAATGTAATTATGTAGATAATTAGATGCGCACAGCTATTGAAAACACACACATCACTGGTACCAAAACAGACAGAATATATTTTTTCCCCCCCACAAAAAATAAACTTCAGTAATGAGGCAGAAATGCTAAAAATGATAAGTCACAGTGAAGGTCATGGCCCGGAGCTTTAGCTAACACCAGCGTGACCTTTAAATGATTCGTGAAATTGATCCTCATGAACATCCCCAGTGTATTAACATCCAGCCACTCGGGGCTAGCCCCACCCTCTCCCCCTCCTCTTTTTCTCCCTCCTCAAAGCCGACGGCCCTTTAAAAGTTAACAAAGTGGCCTTCAGCTCTCATTTGTGGATGGATCACTCATTAGGAGCTCCATTAGTGTCTTGTGTTGTGTGATCCCAGTGAATTAGCCGCAATCAAGCCGTCTTACTGATGCTAATCTGAAACAACTTAACGGGGTTAGTCTAGCTGCTGCCGGCACACCAATTAACAGCAAGTGTGAGTCGCTTAAACAGCCCTTGCTTTTTAAAAAAAAAACAAAAAAAAGTGCAAACTCAAAAGACAATTGCTTGGTTACGCGAGGAAACCAGTGACTTGCTGCTGTACCTCATTGCCTGGACGGCAGGAGATTAGCATGCTGTCAGTCGAGGCTTCTCGCGTGTCCTGAATTCAACTGGACTGCTGTATTTTCATAACCACTGTCTGTCAACAGTACGACGAATCCACCGGATGTTTAAATGGAATCATTCTGTAAACAATATTCTTCTATGATCCCAGCCCTGCTTCCCAGTCACGGGTCAGTAGTTATTGCATTACTAGCTAAAAGTTTTTGGATGCCCATGAATAGTAGTGCGGTAATCTACGCTAAACACCTGTAGTATTAAGAGAGGGATATACATATGTTAAAAACCAGTCAGTTTGGAAAAGTGCGTCTGGATTAAACTGTTTTTTTTTTTTCCCCCAGAGAAGCAGAAAAATGATTGTAGAGCAAATTCATCAACAATGCCGAGGCAGGCAGATGTGGTAAAGCAGGAAAAACAAGGCCAGTGGGCGATTTCTAAAGTGTTCTTTGGGGTAACACACATTTGTTTATTGCAATTTTCTACATTAGCCTTTTTTTTTAATTTGCATTTGTCGGTCTTTTCATGGCTTTATTAGATAGTGCAGCTGAAGAGTGGCAGGGAACGTCATTTTGAATGGGATTTAAAAGAGAGAGGTAACGGTCAGGTCTCACAGAAATGCCTGAAGCTGTGAGTTTTGCGCATGAGTTATGATGGCATGAGGTTTAATGTTTTTCTTTTGTGTTTAAAATCTTGTGGCATACGGTTACCGTAAGCCCTGCGAGCAAGTGGGGGCGTTTTTTGCTATGAAATGATGAAAAGAGTACGGTTACATTTTTGATGTGCTCCGGGACTTCTCCTCTCCCATTGACCTGCCGGAGCAGCACCCTGTCTGTAGTCAGACACCTCCTGATTTTACAAATTAAGCACTGGACATACCAACAAGCTCTCCTCGTGTGGCACAAAAGTATACTGCAGATATACAGTACGCCTTAGTTAAAAGACTAAGAAAGAAATTCAGCAAATCCTGTAAGTGTTTGATGTGTCTAATACCGACTACTGAAGCATCACATTAGCCTCGGCTAACTTTGCACAGAATAAGGACTGTGCTTATTATTTCCTACAGGCAGGATGAAGGGCTGGGATGATTTCATTATCGGGACATGTGATCTACAGCGTGACCATCATTGTGTGAACGAACACGTGCAAAACAGTTTCCAATTTGACGAACGTGATACAGAACTAACGCCGCATTTATACACTTTACACATGCTATTTTCATTTTCTCACCTTAAACTAGGCTCCTGCAGAATAGCCCCAAAGTGTTTCCTCTCATCACGCTCGAGAGGATGTTTGGTCCTCGTAAGGACAAAAACCACATCAACGCTCGCACACAAACACACATAAAATACAGTTATCTGGCTCTCTTGTAGGGCATTAATGGCTATTAGCCAACCGCTGGTATTTACTCAGCACCCATTAGATCTGATTGTTAGCCTATGTGGCTAATTAGCCTTCCCCAGCTGGCTCTTTCACTCTGTTATTACGCTGTCCATTCACCAGCCGCCATGCCGGCAAATGTATCCGTAATGTGCATCAAACCCCACTGACGTCCATGTTGTTATCTCTACAGCTGTTAGCAGCATTTTTCAAATGATGTTTCATTCAAACCTGGACAGTGTGGCTTCTCAAGGCTGGTTAGAATCAATCTAGGTGTCTTACTACCAGGTTAGAAATGTCATGAGACCATAGATCGTCTCCGCAAACGACATGAACAAGATGCACAAAGCCTGGGTGTTCGACACCACCCTAACCCGCTCTGATAGTTGTCAAAGCTATTGTGTCCACATTTACAGGTGTTGATGCCACATGTCTCCAGTCCTCACACGAACGCCGTTGAAACAGATCAAACCAAGATCAAACCGATGCAAATCAAACAGGTGGCAGACAGTTTCGGATGATAACAGCCTCGCGGAAAATAGATTGCTTCAATGGATGTGACGCGAAAACATCTGAAACAAAGTGTTCACTGTCTTTTTTTTTTTTCTTTTTTTTTTTCAAAGGATCTAAGTGTCATTTGAGGTGGTGATGTGCTTGTTTTGGCCTCGATCTCGCTGTTTTGTATGAGAGGCACGTTTGAGCACGGGCTTTCTAATTGAACTCACCCAAATCACATCTGGAGACTACCAGGTGGTGCGAAGCCACCAGGGGGAACTATGTTTGTTTACCATTCCGCAGACTCCTTACACCGCCACATTAGAAGTCCTGAATGCTTTATTGTTCGTCGGAAAGTGGACGGAGACAGTAGACGCATAAGAAATCATATGATCAGATGCCATCCTTTGTCTGCTGCTGTTGTGTTGATGTAGAAGTGGTTTCTGATTGCTCTGTGAAGCAGAGAAAAGTGGCTCCCTGGCTGGTCAGAGCAGAGTGCAAAGTGCAGATGCCGTTGTGCTGTAGATCCGACTCTCTGTCCGCTGGTCTCTTTGTCTGTGTGTGAAAGGCGCGTTGTTTATGCCGCCTGCACCTGGGAGTGCACCGACCACTTCGCACAGAGCAGCTCGGGGGCCCCCCAGAGAGCTGACTGCTCCGGATGGCTCCTGTGCCTCCTCCTCTGGCTCCTTTTTTTAAACCAAATATATCCTAAATATCTCACACAGAGTTCCTACTAACTCTACTCCCTCAAAAACTTGTTTGACTTGTTTTCCAGTTCTCCCTAAAAGTAATAAAGAGTTAAGATTTGGTCTTGGTTGATTTTGGCAATACCCGTTGTAACCATGGCAACAGCAAGTGCAGTTTATTACCAAAAGCGTGTGCCATTGCTTCCTCCCAAAAATGACAGATTTCCTGCCGTCAAAAGAAGCAGATAATGACCGTTGTTTTGTTTTGTGGGTGCATTTTTTGATAAGCTGTTAAAGCGCTAAAACATTACACATACATGGTATTTCCTGCGGGCAGCTTTGTATTGAAAGTCCTCTGTATTTCTTCAGGTTAAAGCTTATACTTTGAAGCAAGTAGTAACTAAATACAACTCTGATGTCAAAAGAGGGAACAGTGAGGCTGATCTTGATGAGATAAAACTGTACTGGAATACATGTTTGCATTATTTTACTGTTGTCTCTTGTGATAGGTAAAGCATAGTCTGACTAACAGGATGTAGTCATCGGTTGCCTATTCCCACCTTCCTTCTTCTGTCTGCATTTTACTATCTCCAAAATCACGCTACGTGAAACAACATCATCCTCTGAGCTAGCAACCCACACACTGAAATTGGCAAGCTACCCTTAAGGCCCCCACACGTTCGGCAGAAAAGTTGCAGTGTACACACCGCTTCGACGTGCTGCCAACCCGACAGTAGTGTGTACGTTCTGCGCTTGCACGAGATGCAGTAAGCGGGTGGCGCTAGTGTTGTGTATAGATAAGACGCCGGACGAGAGGTTTATGCACGCAACTCTCTTTACTTTCGATCAAAAAAATCAAAAGGAATCAAAAGGATCAAAAGGAAACTTAACTATTTCAGACAAAAACAGCTGCATGCTAAACATGCAGCGAGGCATTTACCAAATGAACACAGATTAATTCGTCCTGAACCTCGTCCAAAGGCTTCAGACGTCCAACGGTTGGGCCGGTGTGTTCCTGCCTTAGCGCTAACCTGGTCACCAACGGCACAAAGAGAAACAAGCTAGCAGCTGTTACCTTTTACTGGGGATTAAGCCATTTTAATACTAGAGCTCGCCCCTCCATGTGCAAACCAAGTTTCCCCCGCCAAAGACGTGCAAACAAGCCAGGGTGTTGTTCCCCCTATACCAGAATGAGAGTTGGTGTAGCCGGACCTTTCTCCAGTGCTGACACAGTGCTGACACAGTGCCGTGGAGATATGTCTGGCTATACAAGACCAGGCCAGTGTTAATCCAGAGAAGGAATAATGGGCTCCGCCACAAAAAACATTCCTGCATATAGAGTTTACTGAATAAATAGTTTACTAAATAAGTTGGATGGCTGTTACGGATGCTCCAATTTAAGTTGTTTTTCTTTTAAAACTTATCAAATAGTAACAAATGCATGGTCGTGTATTTCCTTAACTTTGGTAGCATGTAAGCTCAAATGTCCACTTACAATCTTT
Source organism: Spondyliosoma cantharus (assembly GCA_900302685.1). Classification (NCBI taxonomy): domain Eukaryota; kingdom Metazoa; phylum Chordata; class Actinopteri; order Spariformes; family Sparidae; genus Spondyliosoma; species Spondyliosoma cantharus. The sequence continues at coordinate 31,785 of OMLP01024193.1, read as the reverse complement.
AAAAGACAAATGTGCCAGTAAAGTGATCTGTTTGTCGGATCATCAAATAGTTGTTCTTTTCTATAGTCCCACGTGCGTCTACGCTACGTGGCCTACAGAACAGCATCGGGTAAAAGCTCAGGCTAAAAAAAACGCTTTCTTTAAAGACGGCCCATGCCAACCATTCACCATTGTACATGATATCTTCCTTCCAGGCAGTCGCTGGATTCATGTCCGTCCAGTAGAAAACTTAATTTGCAAAGACTTAAGCTTTGCTTCAGATAGGTAAACACTGCGAAGAAGTCTTTTTGAAATTCAAAGTCGTGTTGTTATTGGGTCCTTTGCGGTTGAACATGGAAGTAGGTCGTCAATCAATCAGGCCAATCAAGCACTTGAAAGCACCACTTGGAAAATTTATCCTGGAACGTTTTTGATTTGGATTGGCATCTGAAAACAGTGCATTAAAAACAGATTTTCAAAATGAGAAAAGGTTACAATGTTGGCGCTTTTATTGCTCAAATGTTAATTTCGATAAGTGCGTGAAAAACTAACTGGCTCAGTGATATTTGTGCTCTGTTTTCTTTTCTCAGCCCCTTTTCTGCACTCTCCAGCCTCTCTCTGTCCGTCTTTCAACAGAGCTGTCATGTTTCAAGGCTCCCTTCTTGTTTGTTTCCTATTGTTTGGATTTTCCTCCATCTCTGATTCTTTCCCCAGCTCTCTCTCCATCCATCTTTATTTCCATCTGCTTAATTTTCCCCTGGCGCTCGCTGGTGTTCCCTCATTACAGGGGCTCGCCGACGGCTACTTGCCGCTGCGCTACACTGCGAGGGCTGTGCGCGGATCAGATGTGTGCGTGCATGTGTGCGATTCGGTGTTTTCCTTCGTTGCTTAGTTGGAAGAGAAAAGATGGCAAATCATGCTTTATTTCCAGCCTTTTTCTGAGTCCTCTCCTGTAAGTAGATGCATTTTTAAAGAGATTTGACTTAACTTGAAACGAATACCTCTCTTTTAGACAAATGTTACCACTTAAATTAAAGCATTAAAATCCATCCAGGAAAGACTTAACTATTATTGAATCCCATCCTGGCCTTGGAAAAAAGCCTTTATGATTGCTTAAATTAAAAAATGAAAACAGCCAATCAGAGCGCTCGCCGCCGCTTTAAAGACAAGTCATTGGTCAAAATCCCAATTTTTGAGACACGATATTCCTGCTGTGTAATCACAGCCATATGTGTACACATTCCTGTACTGTACATAACATCAACACACTCACAGCTCATGATGCCCAAACACAGAGATGCCGACTCCATTGCCATGGAAACCGGACTGTAGCCAATAAGAAGGAGCTGCCTTCTCGGGAGTGTAAACATTTTCTTTGTTGTCATGGAGAAATGGACACTGTTTGATTTTTATCCCGGTGTTCACTCTGTGTGTGTGTGTGTGTGTGTGTGTGTGTGTGTGTGTGACTTTAGATG
>OMLP01024193.1:3154-27956 GCA_900302685.1 Spondyliosoma cantharus | reverse complement strand
TTTATTACTTATTTATCCAGAACAGGACAGGAGAAGACAGCAGGAACAGGCTCGTCTGTGTTTCTTTGAGAAGGAGAAGAAGCCACAGAAATAACGATTAGAGCTGCGGCGCTTTGTTGCCGTTGTGCTGGTACAAGAACGCCTCCGGGCCTATCACTGAATCTCTCACGTTTTAGGATCGGATTCACATTCTTTGTCAAGTTCGGCATGTACGGGCAACTAACTACCAGAGTTTAAACCGATGTACGTAGACATATGAAAGACTGGACGACAGCAGCAAAAACAGCACACATTTTTATTTCATTCAGCGGAGTGTGAACGCCCCGGTCATATTCACACAGTTACACATTCACACGTTGATGCTGCCCATTGCATCCACAGTCTGATATGCTGGCTGTTAAGCTCCACTGAAGCAGTCGGGGTTAAGGGCCTTGCTCATGAGCAGCTCAGCAGTGGATAATGAGGGCTGACTTTCACTTTCCCCACCCAGATTTACTCTGCCGGTCCAGGGACTTTTACTGGCAACCTGCTGGTTCTATCTTTGTTCTCCAACCTTTAGACACTAAAGGTTATTATGTGCAGTTTATTTTACAATTGGTTAAAAAAAAGAGAAAATAATAATAATCTTAACTCAAGATCCACATACTGGCCTTTCCCAGAGCTTTTAACCAAAATGTCTGATATACTTCAACAAATAGAGTCTGTCGAAATTCAAATACTGTTCCAACTTGCGACTTCCAAGCGTTCCAGGTACCACTGACAACACTTGTCTGAGCGTAACAAAATCACGTCTTCGGGGGTGAACCTTCAGCAGTGCAGCATCTGTTGCCTACACATGAGGCAGCCACATACATTTGACTTTTATGGCAAATTTATATTTTGAAAGGTATTGAACTATTCCATTCACAAATACATCCTGCGTTCCACTGAACTTTTTTACGAGGTAGGAGTTCTTGACTTTATGACACCTGAGCTAGCTCCATTTAGCTGAAGAATACCTTGCGGTCGATGTGGTTGAAAGCCTTAGAAGTGCAATAAGTGGACATTAACATTGTTACATTCTAGCCTTTCCCAACATGTTTAAGGTCCCATTAACCTTTTATAAGCTTTTTTTTTTCTTGTCCGGTTATGTCGTCATCGCACAGATCTGTTTTATTTTTTTCTGTTGTTGCCGCTGATTGCTTAAAATCTCTCTATCTAACACACGGATATCCGGCGCATATGAGAGCGTTCATTTTTACGTTGGGTCCATGTGTGCGTGCAGACTACAGTAGCCTGCCTCCGCTAACTTCCCCCGACATTAGCCTGTTCTGCTGAGGGGCCAGATCAGCTGCATTGATAAAAGCTAACCTCGTGCTAATCGTGCTGATTCTGGCACAGCTCTGCATATTTCTCATATCGTAATTCCCTTCTATTTGCATTTATTTGGCATTCTTTTCACTTCCACTTTACATCTTCTTTCTTTTTTCTTTTTCCCCAAAGCTTCATTCTCTCATTGTGCTAGCACGCTGACCTCTCGCTAACCTGTCATTGCGGCGCAAGGTGTTATTCTCCTTCCTCTCCCAAAGCGATTAAGGACATGTTTGTTTGCCGTGGCATTTAACTGGATTTCCTCAGGCACTGCTATATGTGTGTGTGTTTGTGTATGTGCATTCAATTCTAATTCCAGTGATTGGAAGCAGGTCTCTAAATAGCCTTGCTTATGAATGAAATGGCAGCGGTGGCAGACTTTGAGACTGGGCGAGCGAGATAGGCTGAAAGAGACAGAGAGAGCGAGAGAGCGGTTCAGTCGATGCGTAATTAATGAGGAGCTACGGGGGAATTGAAACACGGCCTGACCTCTGCCCTCGCTTAACTCCCTCTCCTCATCTCTCGTCTATCGCGCTCACACTTTCTGGCAGACCAGTTGCGTCTCATTTCGGAGAAATCAACCCACAACAGGTCCATCGGCAAGCAGAAGCCATTAGCGGTGATATCGTACTCTGCGTGTGTGTGTGTGTGTGTTTGGTAAAAAAAAAAAACACACCAAAAAAACAAAAGATAAACCTACATGACAGGGAATAAACCCACACATGGCCTTCAGATAAATTATTCATCCCTCATAGCTTTCTCTCCTTCGCTTTTCTATCCCACCGCTCAAACTCTGCTTTGTTTTGTATAGCTTCTTATTTAAACTCCATCCTCCATTTTTTTCCCCCTGAATGTGTGTTCCCAGTGTGTGTGTGTGTGTGTGTGTGTGTGTGTGTGTGTTGGTGTTGAAGTGATTTGGTAATCTTCTCTTCAAATATCTCAGTGAACGGTTTCTGACACATCAGATGATGATGTCAGAGAGTGAGGAAGGATGGAAGTCGGCAAACGTCACCTCTTCCGTGGGCAATTCTTTCCGAGACATGTCAGACAATGAAAAAAACTCCCACGATCCAACGGTAATTCACGGTGTCGTCAAACGTCTTTTTAGTCATTGTTCTGATTAAGGAACCCCTGGTTAAACTCTGATCTCTCTAAAATGTCTTCCCATCTCTGTAAGAATATGAAGCAGATTCATAAAGCTCTGGGATAATTAGCAATTCCCCGGGCAACATTTTTTCTGATCCCACTCCCACTGGTGTCTTTCTATTGCCTTTGCGTGTACCACCTAGAAATTTAGACTGAAGTTTTGTCTGAAGACACCTGTCGGTCTCACATACCTCGAAGACAATCTTTCCGGAACTCACTACGAGGTCCATTCAGTAGCTTTTCTGGTGCTTATCTTGATCACTGAGATGAAGATTGTCCAGGTGGCCTTGTAGTGGGATGGCTCAAGAAAGAGCTTTGAACCTACAACCAGGAACTGTTAGTTGATGAAATGTGTCCGTACCTCACCTAGAGATGGGAAGATCAGTAAACACACATCCTGTATGAGTTGTTAAAAATGTAGTACTGGCTAAAAAAGCAGAAAAAAAACAGCCTCTTTCATTCATTAGAGCTGCAATGATTAGTCAATTAATCAAGTGTTTGTTGAAGGATTGATTAAGTCATTTTTCAAGTAAAAAGGTCCAACATTTGCTGGTTCCAGTGTTTGAAATATAAGGATTTGCTGCCTTTTTTTGTCATTTGTGCGAGTAAATGAGGGGTTCTGGACCGCTGTTTTGACAAACACGTCACTTTGAGCTCAGGGAAATTGTAATGGGCATTATTCATAGCCATATACGCAGCAATATTAGGTATGAGGTTGTTGAGAGTGGGATTTGTTGGACACATTGGTTGTCAAACCCAGGACAACAGTTCATACTGATTAACGCTGCTGCGCAAAAGTTATGTCCTTAACCGACACAAAGAGTACACAGCCGACACTCTCAGTGTCGGCTGTGTACTCTTTGTGTATTTGTGTTAGGAGTAAGGATGTCGAGGTCGAGGGTCCTACTTTTATGCCAGAATTATGCCAGAAACTAGAGTTCCTGTCCTGTCTAATAGCAACAGCTGTCTATTTTTCCTCGCTCTTTTTTGAAAATATATATATAAGCTATTTAAAAAATGGAGGTATTTCACATTCGAACATGTTCTCGCTGACCAAAATTCAGGGATTTGCAGCATTGTCGCCGTCAATTGTCCATCTGTCAAATGCGTAATGGTCCTCCAATGTATCTCCGTGTGTGTAATGCTCTGCCAGAACACCTCTATGACTCAACTGAGTGGCTTTCACCTTGTGACTCACACCAATGGAGAATCCCTGCCCGTCAGCCTTCAAGCGTGAGAAGCAAGGTAGTGTAATCACTGCCGGGGATGGCCTCTGCGGATAGATATTCCAACGTCATAACACCAGAGTTTACCTCGCCTCAGGGAAGATGCTGATTTGACAGTCTTCATTGAGTACAGAGAGGCCTTTTACTGAGCAAATGATGTATCTCATAAAACTATACTGCAAGAATTAGCATATCTGAGGCGTGAGATGGCGGCAAGAGCTACTGTATCAGTGTGTGATATACTGTAGCGCGGCCGCTCTTTCTGCCTTCCTGCTGATTGTAGTGGAGAGAGGGATATTTCCTAAAATTACGTCACCCAAGCCAGCTTCTCCAAAAAAGTGTGAAATCTCTCTCCCACTCTCCTTTCTGCTCTCTTGTCTCTCTATTCTCACGTTGACCTGTCGGCATTTTAACACGATTACAGAGCCATATCTTCCGCTCTCAGTGCGCCGGGGTCTTTTGACACTGCAGGTATTAGATGAACACTTGACTCACGCCGCGCTTTTGCACATCAACGACCTGAGAGCTGTCACTTCGGAGTCCATGTGGGTAGAGGGGGGGATGCTCCGTCGCTAAGCCGAAATGACGAAAAAAGAGCTTCGGTCTCAGCAGATGGTTTGAGGATCTGCGTGTTCCGGGTTGCTGTTGGCTGATGATGTCGCTGAAACAAACGTCAGACCTCTTCGCAGACTTTCAAACGCCTTCTCCGAAGTTTGTGCTCTCCGACGCACTCTGCCCCATCACCTCAGCTACAGACGCCACAGCAATAGAGATGTGACTTCGCAATACTTGCCAATGAAAGCCTGCGTTGCTTAGCAACTCACAGTCCGCAGTGGCAAGATACAGGGGTGTTTCCTGGCTGATGAGAGAGATGTGTGTGTGTGTGTCTATGTGGAGAATCTGGTTGTGCATTGAGCTCATTATGAGCCCTCCAGCGCATGCATTCCGTATATAAAACTCACTTCTAAAAGACTGCATCTGCACCTGAGACGAGGCGCCGCAGCCACCGGAGGCCATCTTGATTGTGTTCGGAGTATTGACGAGGCAACCGGATTGTGAAGTCAGCCTTTTTTTTTTATCCTTTTGCCAACCTCACATAAAAATTGATCCCTGTATAAGGTGTCCCCATTGTGTCAGTATAATAGCTGGTGTAGTGTATGTATCCATATTCATGAGCGGGGAGTATGAAACAAAGTTGCTGCCTATCTGAATGTACAGCATCTTGGAGTGCGGTTGAATTTATTAATAATGTAAAACCTGGTAAAAGTTTAATGGTGTTTGCTGTCATTGTTCCCCCCATGAGAAATCATTAGGTCAGTTTTCTAGCCCCCAGCCCTCCCAAACAAAAGACACACACTCACATACACACACACAACGTGTGTTGCAGTCACTGTGGGGCAATCGTTTGTCAGGGCCGATACGAATGTGTTCATCTCTGTCTTCCTCACGTACTTCTTTCCACCGTCCTTTTCCTCATCTTTTTCACACGCTGTGTCTCTCACGTATCCCCCCTTTTTTCTGTCTTGCATCCCCTCCTTCCCTTCCGCTGTCTGCTATCCGTCCTCCCTGCTCAGCTCTTGCCCGTTTTTCAGCCCTCGTCTCGTATGCTCTGCGCTGATACAGCCGGCGTAACAATATGCCGCTATTTCCCTCAACCTCCTAACTCCCCGGCTCCTGACTCAGGCTGCTGATAAGCCGTGTCAGCGAGCTGTTGGGCTATGCAGTGTTACACCAGCAGGATTTTCCACACCGCGAGTCGAGATGCTCCGCTCTAACATGCCGGCCTTTTGCTAAGAGTCAAGCCTCTCAGCACGTCGCTGAGGCAGCTTAGTTACAAGCTAAATACTCATTTTAGGTGATACAGTTTTGATTAAACTCACAAGCACTTCCTGACGACTGTATTCATCAGGCTTTACAGCCTTCTGCATAACTTCACCTTGACTCTCTGAGTTATAGAAACACTTCGTTTAATAGTTTTTGGACATAAAAAAAGGATTAGTAAAAAGGATTTAACCGAAACCAGATTACTTTTAAAATGCATTTATTAAATGAAAACCAACAAAGCTCTGTTCCAGCTGCTTTGAATGAATGCAGTTACTCATCAATAACAGAGTTTATTCATTAACTACTCACATTTTCCCAGCTAGTCCAAATTCAAACTAGCATCCCTGAGGTCACAAGCTTTTTTGAACCTTAAGACTACAATTGGCCCAATTAGTGTTTTAAGCCCGTCTTCCAGAAACTGACAAAAAATAACAGCATTGTACATTTGCACGGTACTTTAAAATGCGCCCTGTTTGTGTATTTCTGGCACGTCACCTCTTGTCGGTGTGGTAAAAAGTAAGTGTTCTCGCCTGAAAGCAAAAGCTGAAGTAGCACGGCATCTCAAACTGGGCAGACACCGTCAGTTCCAATAATTTCAATTTTCCAATAAAGCTTTACTCAATCAAGATGGCCTCCATCTTCAAAAGAGAAAAGCAAAAAAAAAATAAGAGAAAGGAGTGTAACATTTTGTAAATCCATTTTCAACTCAGCAAAAAGAATGTGATTTCTGCAGATTGCTGAGAAGATGTGGTAAACACGCTCTGTTCATATCTCTCTCTTCACATTTAACCACAGTTGGCCCCAACATATACATAACAAACGTAACAACATGCACACACTACTTCAGTACCATTTTTAAAGAAGCTCACTACAGTTGATGATGGTTTATAATTACCATAGCCTTCAAACTGAATGGTTATTTTTTTGTATAATGGTTCTCTAATGGTGATTAATTATAGATTTTACATATGAAACACAATTGCGCAGAAAAGCTTTGCGTCAACAATGCAAACAGACAGAACATTTTAAGCGTACATTTTCAGAGTGATAAACAAAGCATGATAATTAGTTTAGCAAACAAAGTTAAGTACAGATACTGCACAATGGAAAGAAAAGTAAATGATAAATCAATCATGCAAATGAAAAGTCCAGGCCTGTAAAGGAGGCCGAGCGAATCAAGTCATTTATACCATGGGAGAACGCGCAGTCTTAGGCCTATTTATTGCCATTAGCCATTTTCAGTTTGGCTTCATTTTGAGAAGTACCCATGTATGTGTGGACTGGGCTTCACTTTGTCTACATGAGATAAAAATATGCCACAAGTGTTCTAACCAGCATCTGAGAATGTACTTTTACTTTAGGTGCTGCAGAGGATCTCTAATCCACCAACATGTGGGTAAATAGATGGTGACTTTTGCTTCCAGTTCAAAAAATGTGACCTTTTAACTTCGATTGTCCTCAAAACAGTCAATGTCACTCCTTTTGACCATGACCAGCATCTGTCCCTAACCCTAACAGAGTAGTATTAGCAGTTTTAGTTGCTAAAACTTACCGAAACCCTTGTTGTACTGTTGGTTGATCAGAAAACACTTTCCAAAGTACCTATTTTGCCCTTAGATAATGAGGACATTACCATTCAGGTAATGGGAAATACAGACTGATCCATGACAACAGGAACACGAAGAGAGTCATTGAACTGCGATCTATTTTCGTGATAGGGCGTCATTTCTTCACGTGGGATCTTACAAACAGACAAATAGATGTAGACACGTGAATGCACACTCCGGCGTGAGCACGAACACATTTGAATGTAATGACAGTGACGGATCGCACATTACAACGAGCTGCAGCAATCACCCTCAATATTTCATGAACATCCTTCCTCTTTCTGTTCCCTCTTCCATTTTTTATATCATTCTGGCATGTTCAGCATTCTTCCTCTGAAAAAAAGTTTCATTTTTGTCAATCTCCTCTCAGACAATAGCGGGGGTAAGACAATACCGACAGAAAAAGTGAGAGGAGAGGGAAAAGAAAGAAATCAGAGAGAGCGAGAGAGAGAAAAAAAAGGCTTGAGGGCTTTGGAGAAAATCGGGGATTGATGGGAGATGAGCAGTAAAGGTGAGGCAGCAGCTGTCTCTGAGCTACCTTCCTTCCTGTTTTTCACACCTTCACATGGAGTACGGTTGCCGCGCTTTCTCGGCTTTGTAAAAGTTTGTCCTCTGAAGAGAAGGCGCCGCACTCCTGAGGGAACAAGACAAAAAGAGGGGCTGTTGTCAGGAGTGGTAAAGGAGAGAGAACATTTTGTGTAATAGTGAGGCCGCTGAAGAGGAGCAGAAGGGAGAAAGGTGAGAGTGATTTCGGTGTCAGCGCTCCTTTTCACAGCCGCCATTTTGTAATAGCCTCCCCAATGATTTCCTGTCTTCAGACATGAAAAGTTTCAATTACCGTCCCTCTCTTAACTGACTTCTAGCTGAAAACAAATGTCCGGACTTCCCTGTAGCTACTCACAGGCCCTCAGACTTTGAGGGCTGTCCAAGTCTGGGACTGGTTAAAACAACAACAGGTTATAGTGACAGTGGTCTTCAGACTTTATCGTGCATTTTAGCCTCACAGACTTGACATGATGATGGTTGGCATGTCCCCCCCGAAACAGTCTGTTCACATGAGCAGGAGGCATTCCCCTTTACATTTACATTTAGGGTGTTTGGCAGACGCTTTTGTCAGCGACTTCCAGTCATTCGTACACTGATGGCTGCCATGCAAGGTGTTGACCAGCACATCATGAGCTCAGTATCTTGCCCAAGGACACTTGCACATGCAGACCAGGGGAATCGAACCAGCAACCTTCCAGTAACAAGACGCTGGCTCTACCCCTGAGCTACAGCTGCCCTTCTATCTTCCTCTCGTCAAATTGCAACCCAGTCGCCTCAATAAATGTTTTGGTAATGATGATATTTTTTCTCTCTTTATTTGGCAACTTACTTTCCTTAAGCCTCAGTTTACTATTTTATGTTGTGGCAACCCTGTGTTTATAGTCTGGTTAGGTTTAGGCCCAGAAACACTTGACTAGGGTTAGGAAAAGATCATGTGTTGGCTTGAGGTATCTTTTTTTTGTCGCCACACAGTTAGAAATTGTCCTGAGGACCCATAAAAATACAAACAGTGGTGTCACTGTTACAAATGTTGAAACACAGTCTCAAACTGTGGTCACTGTCTTGGCAGCCTTCCGGCCCTGAAACTCCACCTTCATCCCCCCCACCGATATCTCTGATACTCTGTAAATGGGTATCAGTGATGTTCTGGCCGTTTTTTTGTTTTTATCAACTGCTGTAGAGCCTCCCTGTCCTGGGCTGTGCACGACCCATGGCAGTCTGCGATGTTTCCAGTATGTAGGCCTGTGACACACACAAATGTCAACGAATCTGTGGTATTCAGAAACGTTAACTGCCAGCATTTTATCCTCAAGACTGGGCTCAAAATTGCCAGTAAGCAATCTATCAAAACACCGAAATCTCACATTCCTCATAACTCATTCAGCCTTTCCTCTCTTTGTCCACCTACCGTATCTATCTCTTCCATCTGTCCAGCTCTATTTTGCTGTTCCAGTCCGGTCTGCCCTTTCCCGCAACTCTCCCTGACAGCTTTTAATGAGGTAGCATTCATGTGCACATTGTGACGTAAGGCTGAATGTCAATGCATCTGTCCCACCTCTAGCTCAGTTTCCCAGATGCTTCCCGTCCCAAGACACCTTGTGCTCGCTGATGCGGGACTCGGCCTTTGTCATGTTTGAACTTCAGGGCAGAGTGAGTCTTAATCAAGACGTGGTGCCTTTGCACAGCCTCTGTAGGAACCCTCTGTGCTTTGATCCAACTCCCTTTCATGGACCTAATGGGGAGCTGTGAAGCCAGAATTTCAGCAGGTTGCATCAAGCAGAGAGTCCTGGTTGCATACTATACAGACTAAGCAATGTTCATGCTGTTTTAATGTGGGCGCATACATGTTTTTGAATTTCAGTTAGTACCGATGGGGATTTGAAGTCACCGATTGTTATGTATATAGCATGAAAACACATGGAGAAAATCCAGAATTATGATAGTGTGAGGGTGAAAGAGATTTCTGATGAACCAATCAGTCCTAAGAGGTGAAAATTGCGAACGTGTGGGAAAGTCAGGGTATCATGATTCCCAATGCTGTGAAGCTGTGGAAGGTGCTGCTTTGAACCGTCCTCAGAGCAGTTTTGAATTCTGACTTCGTTTTTTTGGTTATTCAAACTGTGTTGCCCTAACCCAACTCAAGTCCATCCAACCGGAGAGCAGATTTGAACAGAATTTCCGGAAAATCAGCAAAAAGGAGATGCAACTAAATGTGTAATTGCATTAACCTATGTACTGTACTTGTAGAGGGACAATTTGATTATCAAAAAATGAATAAATAAAAAAAATGATTTTATAGATAATCAGATGAAAAAGACCTGTCATGAGTCAAACCATAGTTTACAGAATATACTGTACATACATGTAAATTAATGTACAATTTGCTAATTTACTGTTACTTTTGATACTTAAGTACATTTAATATCAGATCATTTAAAATGTGTACTAATCTATTGCTGACTTTCACTTTTACAAAAGTAATATTTTAACATGATACCTTTTACTGAAGTATGACTTTTTGGTACTTTATACAACAGTAAAGTCAGATCAAATGTATTTCTCTAGCACAGTTAAAACAACACGAGTTGACCAAAGTGCTTTACAAACAAAGGCAAAAGAAAATAAAGTCAACAGAACAAAACTATGCATCAGCACTGCTATTATCGTTATTATACATATTAATTGCTCAGCAGACTCAGCATGAATAGTTTCCATGGCTTTCGCAGATTTAGTCGTCTTTTATCCCGTTACATTTCGCTTGTCAACATTTTTGGACTTTGAGTCATCTTCCTGTCATCTGAAAGTCTCATGTGTTTTTCCCGTACTGGCTTGTGCAGCTTTTCATTAAACCTTTATGATGTTTACACTGAGTGAAATACACAAACCCAAGACTCCATGTCTTCATGTTTGTCCAGCTTCATCAGATAGACATCTCAGACCTCTCATATTTTACACATTTGATCAAAATTCACCATGACACTTTTGGTATCCTCAGAAAAATCCATAGAATTTGAAATGAAGTTCTGGGGCTTCAACAAAACTCTCCAGCAGAGAATCTTGTGTGTGTAATGACTTGATAAGTTGAGCTCAACATACTGAGAAGAACTGCAGCTTATGGTCACTAATGAGGGGGCGCTCCAGTTTAGAAAGCTTCTGATTCAGTGTTTTAATTTCAGTTTGAGAATTGAAGATTACAGTGAAGATGACAGCTCTCAAGTGCTGAATACCTCTCACCCACTATAGGCTGTTAATAATCCTTGTGTCGGCACACATGGCAAATAACACATCTCTCTAAATCTATCCAACAATATTTGTTTCTGAATAAATCTAAGGTGTGATAAAGACTGCGCAGTTGCGCAACCGTGCTTTGTTATATACCTGCGACACCTCGTTTGAAGTGTTAACGAGATTTGCGGGTTCAGAGAGGTGCCGCCTCTCGCATTAGCTACATAGTCACTGATGGCGAATTATCTGCAGTATCTGACAGGAAATGGGATCTTTCGAGACATATTTCATTTCAACAACAGATCATAATGAAGATGACGAAGTGGTGATTTTATCAAGGTTCTGTGCTTGCGTCATATATCTACAGCGGCTGTTGATGAAACTGTTGTGTTGCGTCACTGCACGGCCCCCCTTGGCGAGGTATGGATTTGGAGAAAGAGCGTACGAAAAGGCCAAGGCTGTGAGGAGTGTGTGTGTGTGTGTGTGTGTGTGTGTGGAGAGAGAGGGGCAGAGCAGACACGGATGCAGAACCACGTCCTGGGTGAGTTATAGTAAACACAATGAATAATATCTATTCAGAGAGGCCTGTCTGTATTGATCGCCCCGGACTGTGTGTGCTCATCTGCCTCAACCTTCCTGCCGAGGATTCATTCCCCAACTCTCATGAAAGAAATACGAAGGCGGTGAGAGCTTGATGAGATGAAACTTTTTTTTATTTTATTTTACACCAAACTTTTACTCTTTTGAATCTGTTACCTTATTTCTTCTTTATCCCTCTGGAGTTCACTGACACACGGTTACACGCACACACACACACACACCCGTTTCCCTTTGTTGTTCGTGTCACGGCGCCTGGTGTCGGATCATTAGTGGACGGAATCAGAGTGAATCAGCATTGTGATGCAGGGAGGCAGGCGAGGACATCAGGCCTACTTATTATTTTGCCTTCATTAGGAAAGAAGAAAGGAACCTTAAGTGTGTGTGTGTGTGTGTGTGTGTGTGTGTGTGTGTGTGTGTGTGTGTGTGTTAGAGTGTGAGAGAGAGGGATGACTGAAACGAACCCAAGAGAGCGATACACGGAATACTTTTTGAGGTGTCGTTGACTGTGATTGTGTTGCCTCTCTGATGAAAGCGTTGTTGTGTGTGTTCGCGTGTGTGTCTGTGGCTTCCTGCTTTCAGAGTTTTGACAGAGCATATCCATGTGTATCTTTTCCTCTAATTGAATCCATCCCTCAGGGCGTCACCGCTTGTTTATATGCTGACACCATGAAGGTGTGTGTGTGTGTGTTCAAGCTGCAAAGCACTCCCTCCTTATTGTTTAATTATAGCCCACCAGCTGGGAAGACGGAGGAAGAGAGCGAGGGGCAGAGGAGGAAGAGTTATTGATTGGATTAGTCAGATTATTCATATTTAATGTTTTGCTTTGTCTCCATCCTCCTCCATCCTGTGCAAGACTTCTCCTCTCCCTTCGCCTCGGATATCTTTCCCGTTAATAAATCCTCTTCTTTGCTTCATTCAGTTTAAGACCCCCAATAAACAATGCATTTCATACGCTTCATCAGTCAACAGGGTCTTAAGTGCACAATAAAACCTGTCTGCTGTCTATACTTGAGCCCAAGGGCAGCAGGTGAGACTGCCAGGTTCAAAGTGCTTCACTCATCCAACCTTAAAATAAAAAAAAAAAAAAAAACTGTTGCTGTTTTCTCAGTTGTAGCCAGAGAGGGGAAAAAAAACAACTTCTTTGTAGGTCTGAGTTCTCTCCGTGAGTCTGATCCAGGAAAAAAAGCAAAAAGTTTTGTTTTCCTCTTTGGCTCGCCGATGTTGTTTTTCAGCTTAATTTTAACTGTCAGAGATTTTAACTCAGACCGCTGTCCAACATCGGTGCAACAGAGTTTGAATACGTCTACCCATTTGCACATTGACCTTTCTATTTCTGAAGTCCCACTTTTCAGTAACTCTGTGAATCGGGCAATATTAGCATAAGCATTAGCTCCCTCAAAGCGAAACCGGTAACAAGTGGCAATAGCAGAGTGATGGTAAGATCAATGCTAAAAAAAGGATCAGTATCACAAATAGAAAAGAGTCATATGTCAGCAAAATGACTCAGAAGTTTCACAGCTCAGCAACATACATATACTGTTTGCTTACATTAGCTTACATCAGCCATTAGCCTGTCCACCTGTCCAGACGTACATTTCCTTATGTTGCAACAACCCTGTGCTTATGGTCTGGTTAGTTTTAGGCACAAAAAACACTTGGTTAAGGTTTAGAAAAGGTCAAAATACCTGTTTTTTGTTGCCACAAACATGCCGATCACTGGCTCGGCCACCTCCTTGCTTAACATAACTACCATCACCTCCACATTCCGATACAAGAGCCAGATGTGGATGTGATATTGTATGATATTATATGTGTTGTGGCAATGTCAGTGTTGTATGTAGCCTATGGCACTTGCAAATGTCTCCACCAAAAAGGAAATCTCTCTCTTTCGCTGATACATCCACTTTCAACGCTCAAGCTAGTTGCTAATTTGTCAGATGGCCATTGCCTGCTGCACAATGGGTTGGTTATTGCATTTTGCTTAAAAACAGCCCCTTGTCACAACTGAAGATGATGCTATAAGAGTAATTAGAATGAATAAAAACAAGTTAAGCTAAAAGACTTTAAAAGCTCTGTAGAGCTGAGGGGAGGTGGGTGATAAATGTGGGTTAGTCACTATGAATGACTTGTTTCACGTTTAAGTAGACATTTGTTCCATTGGTAATATTGTCGTGCTTGAAGGGAGCTAGGGACTCACATTGTCCGGATGTACATGAATAGAAATCACATGCCAAGGGATATATGTAAATATATGAAATATACAATATTGATAAGAGCTGATTGCTAATAATTTTAAGCTATTTGGAAGAAGAATGTTGTTCCTTCTTTTCAAAGTTACACAGTCTTACTTTAAGTTTTTTGGCTTCTTAGTCATTCTTCGTCAAGTTTGTCCAAATCCCCAAAACCCCAACCTGTCAGTCTATTGATTCTTACTGCAGCAAGATAGCAGCCTTGTTAAATGGCAGGGCATGTTGTGCCTTCAGTGAACCACTCTGTCCATTAAAGTAGACAGTAATAACATTCAGCACCAGTATTTATGTTGACAGCGCACCATGATGACTGTCTTTGGTACTGTGGCATTGTACAGAATGCTGAGCATAAAAGCATCCGTTGAATGATTGGTTATCTTTTTAGAGAGCTTTTGCCTTTCGGAATCGTTTTCCTCTTCTTGATGTGTGATTTCTATCAGCCTGCTAAGGGGAGCGTCAAATATGTTGTCCAAGGTCCTGGACAAGACTCTGACTTTTAATCAACACACCATGGGCCTACATAAATACAACTGAGTTGATGAGTTGTTTTGTAACTCATCAACCTCCCGCTCCTCTACCGTTTTTAATAGAAATCAGAGTGTTTGTTTTCTCTCTTTCTCCTGTCTCCTCTGTCACTAACATTTTATGTGAGGACCGCTAAAGTTGCCTCAGATTTGGCCCCAGTTCTCACAGACTCTTTCGCTAAAGACGGCATAATCTTGCTGCAGGAGGGCGCACTGCAACAGCAGACTTGTTTCCTTTGTGCAACACATAGTAAATACGTATATAGCTTTCTGTTCTGTTTTCTAGTTGCTGTAGATTTTTACTTAGAGGAGGCAATTTTCCTTAATTGGGAGAACTTTTGTTTATACTGTGGTACAGACACAATCTACAGCTTCTGAATATATTTTCACTGCAAACTCAAAAGTTTCGCTTTGTTAATCTAAATTCGGAAACGGACCGATTACTCATTGAACTCTCATGTTTGCAACACTGGTGAAATATCATCATCCTGTTTAAATCAGTTTAGAGGGTAATTATACCTTATACGGTCTGCTAATGCTGGTCTTATGCAAACAGAGCTTGGCCAAACCAAAGATTGATGAGTTTACCAGTTCAGTGTTACTCCTCAGTTTGTTGGCAGTAAAATGCTGTAGATCTCCTTTTTGTGTGATGTGTGTACCGGAACACCATACATCGCTTGTAATGTTGTCTCTGGTGCGGTTGTTGTAACAATTGTTACGGACAAACAAATGTCTCCTTCAGTACTGAGTGAATATAATTTAAAAAACGAAGGTCAGGGTTGTTCTGATGATCTTATAGTGACTGTCATGTAAAGGTAAGATGTGAATATGTAAAAGACTAATATCAAGTTTTGTTTTTGCAATTTCTTTTAAAATAAGAGTGACAGAAACACACAGTTTACAGAGGAACTTTAATTCATGATACCTAATAAATCCTTGATTATGTGGACTTTCACAAATTCCAGATCAGCACAATGCAATATCAAAGGGAATACTGGCAATGTTTGGATTCTGTTAAAAGAGAGAGGAAGATTTTTGGTCCCATCTGGATCTATGAGGATGAGCTTGAAAATGACAATTGAAGAAGTATGTATTCATATACTCTATAACAGGCCTCCTTCCAGTATAAGAGGGTCACGTATCTCTTCCTGGAGTTGCTGTGGCTCAGGATGTTAGGGCGAAGTCGTCCACTAATGGGAGGGTCGTTTGATCAATCCCTGCCCTCTGGCTGCATGTCTAATTGTCCTTGGGCAAAGACACTGAAGAAGGTGGTGAGTGAGTGGATGTGCGAATGGCTGAGCAAAGAAATATCATTTGGTTGGGAAGCGCTGCAGCTCTGTTGCATAATAGAACATACATTGCGTTGCCCTCATAACACAGAAGTACATTAACATGTCAGAAATGGCATGATCATTGTTTCTGATGCAGGAGAAACCAAAATGGCGATGGCGAACAAAACAAAAAACAAAGCCAATTTAGAAACAACATGCTGTAAACCTCTCACTGGAGGTGCTGTAATTGGAGTGGCTTTGTTTCGCCAGGTGCCTGATGGGTAACCATTATGACCCGAACCTGCGCTGCACTAAAAAATGACATTGTGTTTGGCCCTGATGAGCGCTGACGATATCAGGAGCTTACAGACAATGCATGCAGCTCATTATTTTTAATCATCCCCACCTTCTCAGTCGTCTCCCTGTGAACCCGTGTTGACGCTACCGCTGCGCGTCAACAACAGTTTGCTCTCCTTAAAACTTTCAGTGCCACCACTCTCCAACTCGTGAGCGTCTGAGCTTTTGTTTCCCGTTTAATGATCCCGCTCCCCGTACCGACTGATCTTTTTAATTGCGTCCCTTTGGACTCACAGAACTTTCTGTCCATCCTCCGGTGTGTAACGTAATCCTGCGCTGCCTTCCAGACGCAGCCATCACTACTCAACTGATACTGCTGGGGTTCCTTGCGGTCACAGGCTCAACTCCCCCTCCAGCTCGCCTGTGTTATCGGATATTCCTGTTCAATACTGTGCTGGAGCGACCGCAGACTTTCACATTCGGTCAGGGTATTCCTTAGAATTACATTCAGATGGGATGATTCTGCTTCACATGATTTATGTCCAATGCCAGTATTCAGAGCCAGAGCCGGGAAGCAGTATGCCCTTTGCTCAGTGAGGTATAAAGTAAAGGTTTGGAGGTCGAGCTGGTGGATGAGCACGGACTTTCATGCAAGAGACAGTAGTTTGCTGACCATGACAGTCCACAGGCTTAATGCAGTACCTCCATAAAGGCGGTATAAAAGTGTGCGCTAGTATCTTTCAATAATGCATATTTTAGTCCTTGAATCCTGGCATGTCTCGATTATTGGAGACTGGTATTTTCTAAGAAGTATTACCTATATCTTTTTTGAAATTCTGCTGTAATATTTATGTTCTGCAGTGGATAAAACATATTGAATTTGATGACCCCCTGACCTTTCCTCTAGTGTCACCATATCGCCCCATACTTCTACTTTCACACATCTAACACTGATTCTAATACCACCTGCTATGGTACATGTGTTAATCCACCTAGTCACGTCATAGTTTAAAGGTAACCGTAGGGCTGAGATATTTGAGATTATTTGTGTTTTGCTGGCTGCTATTTATCTGTTTTCACAGCTTTTATCAGATTCTGCTTTAAAAACCCCAGCTTTTGACCAGTAAAGTGTAAACCCTGCACCTCGCTGTTGTTGTTGTTTTTCGCCCTGCACTCACTTTTTCCTATGTGTCGGCTGTGTGGCTGTGCTGATCCAGCTGCATTATGGGTCAGAAGGATGAATGAGCATGTGGCAGCTAATGCGATAAAAGACGGACGGGTCATTTGTCCCCACGGCCTGTGTGCACAGAAACACACACGCACACACGCACACACACACGCACACACACACGCACTTGGATGACAAAGAGTCTGTTCTGTGTAACACTGTTAACCAGGCTGGATGCAGGGTGCTGACTGTGGATGCATTAATCTATAATACACTCCCTGTTGGTGTGTGTTTGTGTGTATGCGTGCGGCCCACATATCTGTGTCATTGTGAGAGTGTGTGTGTGGTATCAGTATAATCTGTGTTTGGTCTCATCATTGATCGGTGTCGTGTAGCTCAGGCTGGCATTTAACCTAACCACATTAGGAAAGCCCACTTTGACCCCTGCGGTCTATAAAACTCATCGGGCGATGCATCGCAACGTCCTCACATTCACCAAGTCTGAATCCGGACACTCCATCCTCCTCTTGGTCAGCCTCCTGTTCTCTCAGCGTCTTCCTCTGTCGGCCTCTCCGGAGCCCCTCGCTAACAAGCTGAGCATTTTCCAACACGCCTTGCAAGCAAATCTTTGGTAAACAGGATGATAAGGGAGAAATTACCTTTTCCACAGGTAGGCCTTGCAAGTTCCCAGACTCCTCTGTGGCTCCTTTTTCCTCTTGCAGACATTTTTTGATAGTGAAATGATAGCGGAAGAGATAAACGTGCATCGCTCTGTCAGAGGAGTTTATACATTTGAATGGGATAATGAGGTCACTGGAGAAAAGCTGGAGTAATAAATGCTTGTTGTTGCTATAACCTCCTGGCTCTTGTCATTGGCATGCAAGCTGTTGTCTCCTGTCTCTGTTGTATTCCTTAACTGTATTCCCTCTACGTGGTTCGAGCGAGCGTCCATGTTGGTGATCCTGCTGAACTGTGTGACACTGGGCATGTTTCATCCCTGTGAGGACATGCACTGCGACTCTGAGAGGTGCAAGATCCTGGAGGTAAGACAGTTTTTGATTTGATACGTTATGGATTAAAATTAATGTATGTATGTATGTATTATTAGAGAGATGCAAACCTAATGGAGTGGCCATATGTAAGTGATAACACACATGGTGAAAACACTGGTTGAAGCCAAAGAATGCACTCCATGTAGTCCATTATTTAGTTTTTTTTCAGATATCTGGATACAGTCTAAAACGATCACTGACACAAAAACTGCTGAAATTGTTAGACAGAGGGGATTACTTTTTTCAGTAAATTCTAGTGTAAAGGATTACAACTCGCAGCTCAGTAATGCGTTACAGTTACTAATCTCAGTAACTCTCCATTGCTTCAACACTGTCGGGTTATCATAGCTATGGAACACAACAAACACAGGGTTTTTTGTGTTTTTTATTAATACAATGACATCTTATTGACAATTTATTTGGTCATGAAACTGTTATGATTAGACGTTCACTACACATCCAAAGATTTTTTTTATTATAAAAATAATGTTAAAGTAATTCAAGTGTAATGACATATAGATTGTATTCATGTCTCATCATTTTAAGACTGTGGTGTTAATAGTGCCAAAAGTCATCATCCAAGCTGTCACACATGGTAGAAGTGTACCTTCAGGGCCTGTGTGTACTGAGTGAGGATAGCATTGAACTTTCATGCAGGTGTCCAGCGTTTGAGTCCTGTGAGTGACAATGTTGGTTTGGTATTTTCAGACTTAGTTTACTTTTTCCTCAGAGCTTTGGATGTATGAAGCCGCTGAATGCACACTGTTTAACTGTCATATTCCGACATTGCTAGGACATTCAAAAAGGACGTCCATCTTGACACAACTTCCATTTTGGAACTATTTTTGAAGTATAACAGGATGTCTAGTTTGGACGTTCGAAAAGCATTCACACAACATCTCCACAAAAGCTTTGTAGCATGAGGGAAAACAACTGCAGCCCGGTTTAATAGACAGATTAACACAAATAAGGCCAATGTCAAAGCAACAGACTTTGAAGCTGCTAATATACTCCAGGGGCCAGAGCTTCTCTGGAAGTGTGCACTTTTAACGCCTTTATATTTAAAAGATATTGAGTCCCTCCACTGTGTACGACGCATGCTTTTTACTCCACCTCTGAGGTCGGCTGCTGAGAACAACTAGAAACACTTTGGACCCATCTCCAATATGTTGTAGACAACATGTCAGAAGAACTACTTCTTTTCAATGACAACCTAAATGGTGGTGTGACTTCACGCTCCAAAAAATGCTGGATCCTACATTTCCCATAATGCAGCTCAGTCTTTTAAACGTCATCCCCCAGTTTGTAACATCGGTACTGTTGTTCCTAAAGCTTCTAAATTCACTTTGACGAATAAAAAAATAAATAAAAGGTTGATGGCCCCTTTAATGTGTGTTAGTAGTCAGTTTAGTTAGTATAGTCTCTCCAGTGAGACTTGGCCTGAAGCAGAAGTACTGTCCCTATGGCTATCTGAAGTCAAATACCTTGAACTCTACATTGGAAGCGTTGATTTAACAGTTGACTAACACTATGTTCGAGGCATCCTGTTGAAAGAAACAACACAGAGACATGACAGTGGGACACATTCATCACTAGCGTTCATTCATCTTCCTTGATCTTTATTTAATAAGACAAATACAACCCAAGTGAGAGGCCTTCCAGCGGGATGATCAAGAAATAAAAAAAAACCACAAACACGCATTACAGAGACAACGTTCACACACAAAGATGTGACACGAGGAGATAAGGACAACACGTGCGGAGCAATAGCTGAAAAAAAAAAGCAGACATTAAAGAGTTTGCGCGGCAGCTTATGAGACAGCACGAGGGTCATTCAAACACAGCTAAACAGACGGCCGAGAGCAGGAACAGCAGTTATTTGGACTGTTTTCTGAACCACGCCTTTGATAGAGATCTACAGAAACAGTATTTTGCACCATATCTGCCCTTTGCAGCTGCCCCCCCCATTTGCATTAGCTCCGATATGAAAATAAACAACATGGTGTGAAGGCGTTTCCATTATTTTATCGACCTCCTTCAACCTAACGAGCGCTAACAGAGGAGCCTCGTTCATGTCGTAAAAACGCGGAGGGCAGAAAAATACATTTCTCTGTGTGGAGTGAGAGCATCAGGCGGGCTGAGGTGCGGCAGGATAGATCTGTTATCTGACTCTGTTCATCGTGTGCAGTGAACGGATAATGTGCTGGCAAAGTGGTTCCAAATAGATTGAATCAGAACAGAGTCCTCTTATTTTCTTGTCCACTGACTCGGTGGGATAGAGCAGTTTCACTCCAAAATGACAAAATTTGAAGAAAACAGAGCCCTATTCAAGTATATACTTTCTGATAATCAAGACAATTTAGTAAGTAAAGACTGATGGGGAACATCTTTTGTTATGTAATCACACCTCCATGCCTCCAAATGGATAGACGCGATTTCTTCCATGAGGTCCAAGCTTTACTTTTGAGAGAAAAGGAAAGTAAAAGAACAGAGAGGAGAGGAACGATGAGAGGAGGGCACAAAATGAGAGGAAAGAAGACAAAAGGAAAGGGAGTCAGAGGCAAGAGGAAATCAAATAGAGATAAGGAAAGTACTTTGAAGGAGAAGGGCAAAAGGAAGGGAGAGAAAAGGAGCGATGAGGAAAGAAAAGGAAGGAGATAGGAGGAAAGGGAAGGGAAAAACAGAAAGATGGAGAGAAAAGAGGAAAAGGAAAACAAGGGTAAATGAGACGAGAGGAAAGATAAGTAAATTAGAGAAAATGAGAGGGAAGGAAAGGACAGCAATTAAATGAGAGGAGACGAAGGAAATGGGAAATAAGAGAAGAAGAGAGGAGAGGCAAGGAAACGAGAAGAAGGGGAGGAAAAGCAAAGGAAAGAAGAACATAAGAATGGACAGGAAATGAGAGGAAAGGGAAAAATAGGAATACAAAGGAAATAAGAGCAGAAGAAAGGAAATGAAATGGGAGGGACTGACAGAAAAGTAAAGGATTGCAGAAAGCAAAAGTACAGGGAATTAGATGAAAGAAAAGAGAAGGAGAAGAGAGGAAAGGAGAGCAGAGGAAAGGAAAGGGAAGAAAAATTAGAGAAAGGCAGAGGAAAAAAATAAATGATAAGGAGAGAGGAGAATATGGCAGGTGAATTCAAAGAAGAGGATGATTTGTAATTTAAAATTTTTTGAGGCTGCTGTTGCTAGGGCAGCCCGAGCCCGAAGGCTGCGCTCAGGGATACGAGATGTGATTGAATTCGGTGAGTCTCCTCTGTGTAGCGCAGCTGAATACACAGCCTGGAGGTTAAACTCATTCTCATTAATTCCTCGCTTCCTCCATTTCAATGTCCCTGTGACTCTCCACATCGATATGTTGGGAGATCGTGAAGGAACACGACCTACACACTCGCACGCTCTCGTCTGCCTTTAAACCGTCTCACACCGTCTGGAACACACACTCCAGTTTTCCCACTTTTAACACACCCTTGCGCCTTTCTTTATCACTTTCTCATACTCCTGACACATTTTTTTTTTTCCCCAGTCCCTCCTTTCTTCTGATCTTTTTCCATGTCTCAAGAGAGCTTGGTTTGACTTTCAAGACTCAAGGTTTATTTAGAATTCTACAACTCAGGGTTAAACTAAAATGTAGTCCGGTAGTGCAGCTGTAGATACCTTTTCTAGTATAACTAATATATACATATTTACCATCCTCCCAATAGAAATCAGTCAAATAAAAATAACTAAAATAATTTTCCACTTTCATCTTCAGTTTGATGCCACATCATTTTCAAAAAGATTGTCACACAAGGCGTATACTGAAAATAAAACAGAGAAAAACTTTACTTGTCACTTACCACTTGCTAAGAAGAGAGAATTTTGGTAAAAGTCCCGGAGCAAGTCTTGTTGTTTGGTAAGTCCATCAATGATGAAAATAAATCACTCACCAACAAAAAAACAAGTAAATGTAATGAGGTCATTTGTTAGCATCACAAATAGTTTGCAGAATTCTCTGTCAACCCAAAGCCGAATATCTAAAAAAAAAAAAGAATGTGTTTAATTACTCTGATCAATCAGCAACAGCATTAAACCCACCTGCCTAATATTGTTTCCGTCCCCCTCGTGGTGCCAAAACAACTTTGAGCTTTCAAAGCATGGACACAGTTTGTTTGGCAACAGGGAATTTGTGGCAGATCCTTTAAGTCCCGTTGGTTGGGTGGTGAGGCCTGCATGGATCGTACTGATCAGACGTTTGATCAGATTGAGATCTGGGGAATTTGGAGATCAAGTTGATGCCTTGAGCTCCTTGTCATGCTCCTCTGGCCATTCCTGAGCAGTTTTTGCGGTGTGGCAGGGAGCATTGTCCTGCTTGGGGGGCCCACTGCCATCCAGGAGTGCTGTTGCCATGAAAGGGTGTACTTGTCTGCAGCGGTGTATGGGTGGGTGGTGTCATCATGTCAGCTCTCAGTGTTTTTAGTGTTGTGGTGGAAGTGTCCAAATGGGGGGGTGCTATTATCCTTAGCTGCCATTATATAAAAAGGTTGCACTAATATGAAAATTGCAAAATATCCCCTAGTGCAACATTCATGCAACCATGCCCCACCCAGTTATATGTGCTACATGTGTTTGTGCCTGAGCTCTCACATCAGCGCTGTGCTTAACATAGCCATGCTAGCATCAGTGCTAATGAGGGGGCTCTGCCAGGCCTCTCAATGGCTCTTCTGTCTGATCTGCAGGCTAAATGAGCTCTCATCCCCTGACACAGCTAATGGCTACTGTAATGGTCACAGGCCACAGTGTAGCAGTGGGGTGGAAAGAAAGATGACCCATGCTTTATGTGTCAGCATTGTTGAAAGGTTACCCCGAGGCACTATTTACAATTTGTTTTAATGACTCAGGGCGACCTTTCAACAAATTGAAAGCTGCTTTCAATTCACTTATTTTCATCTTCATTACAGCATAGAGGGATAATATTATGAGTAATTATCCAATGAATAATTCAATTGGCATTTGATACGTTGTATTTTTTCATTTTCAAGAAGGAGAACTCCGGGTTTTTAAGTTGCATTACAGTGAAATCTTTTACATTTAACGGTTCCCTAAAAATATATTGTAAAAACTAAATATAATATCTAGTGCTATCAAGAATTCTGTCGCAAACTCGACCATATTCTTACAAACCTACTGACCTTCTCGTCAGCCTCAGCTGTACCGTGTTTAGTGCCAATTAGCAAATGGTGGCACGCTAACATGCTAAACTGAAACTTAACCATGACCACGAGAAACACTACACCTGCTGTGTGGCAATTGTGAGCATCTAAGTTGATGTTAGTGTTAGGTTAAAGCACCAATGTTCCTCCGTACAACCTCACAGTAGCATTGGTGTGTCTGTGGACCTTTCCAGATATTGATGTTAATATTTGAGAGACAGGGAAAAGGACTCCCGCACACTGTCCACTTCACTTGTGATTAAGTTTATTGACAACAACGTTTCGATACTTAGACCTTCATTAGGTTATCTTACAAGACAATGGGTGTGTTTGATGGCATTTAGAGGGACGTCTGTCTGATTGGGCCACATGAGTTCACAACCCTACTTAAGACAGCCTCCCCCATTGCCTTGAAAGATAACCTGATGAAGGTCTAAGTACTGAAACATTGTTGTCAATAAACTTGATCGCCCACGCACCTGTCGACCCCAAGGTGTGCAAAAGCTGCACTCTGTAATATTTAAGAGATACAGAGATTTCATGATAAAGAACTCTTCAATGTGGTAATGGGAGAATTGTGGTCAAGACAGGGCGGCAACTATACTTTAGGCCATCTCGCTGAGATGGTTGTGCTGCATGTGGTTTGTCCGAGTGGTTTTGGTACCCCAGCAGAATTGGTTGCTCAACTGCTGTGGGGTGGTAAAGTCTTTGTCAAACACTGTCTTTCTATTTCAAATGTATTGAAAAGTGGAAATCTAGAACGCAATATGTGTGCTATGTAGGCTATCACTGCCGATTGTGAAGCTTTTTTGTAACAAGTGTTATGAAAAAAGGTTTGCAGGATGTTCTGCATGTCTGTCCTGGATTTCTTGTTAGTTATCAGCCGACATACATAGAGATACAGTATGTCTGTGATCTGGTAGACTGGTCTACTTAAAGCCTACCCCCCTTTTAACACTTGAAAATAAATCTGGACAGGGTACAGACGAGCCACAGAGGACAGCCCATCAGAGGGCACTCCAGATAACAGTGACAGAAATGAGGGATAAGTGATGATTTAGCCAATGGAGTACTTTCAAGGAAAAATGTCAAACGTGGCTATAATGCAGAAGCTTTAATGTTAGGATCATCCTTTTTTTTTTTCCCCTGAAGGAGAGATTTCAATGGAATACATTCTCCTCTGAATGCTACTGCAAACACTTAACCTTCCATCGTCCCCCCGCAGCTACAGAACAAAACGATGTCTGTGGAAAAGCTAATAAATTCATTGGCACTACAATAAGAACACTGGGTTATAGAAAGATACACAGCGAGAGGAAGAAAGCGAGTACGAAGGAGGTAGAGGAGTTGGGAGAAGGAGCCGTGAATTTAATTTCCTCGCTGAGATGGAGCTCCTGACATTTGTGTGGAGCCACAGTGCTGTTGATACATGGAACACACACCTCTCTCTCTCACACACACACACACACACACACACACACACACACACACACACACACACACACACACACACACACACACACAC